>PVJL010004527.1:0-127582 GCA_004026885.1 Lyroderma lyra
GGAGAGGGGGAGGGGGAGAGAGGGAGGGGAGAGGGAGAGCGGGGGACAGAGAGGGAGTTCCCACGGTGTTTGTTTCTCCATCCTGTTTCTCTAAAGCCAGCACATCTGTTATTCCTGTTTTTTATCGTTATGTAAGTGAACTAGTTAAAATGTGGGATATAAAAAAGAACCACAGCAGTCCTCACATGTAGCTGTGCGAACATGTAAAGTTCTTTGTAACTCTATACTGAACTAAACCCACATCTAGAGCCTCTATGTCCAGGAATGGGGGTAAACATTATTTTGCCCCTTTAAGCACCTCTTTTAACTGGTCTCTTCTGGGTAAATGGCTGGGTCAGAATATCAGGGTTCTCCCCTCACCCCTCACCAACCTTACCTATGGGGATGAACTAAGTTACTAGCGATCAAGGTGCTAAAAGGTAATTTTAAAAAACTGTGACTCACACAAATATAAAATGCATATGTCAAAGGTTTTTTATTTCACTCACAAGTTAATGAGGAAGCCAGTAAGAAGTAAAAACAGATTCGAAGGAGAATCCAAAGGAAAAACTCATATATAGTGAATCGGGAATTCTGAATTGATTTTGCTGATTGAAGCAAAACTGGCTGGTTCCATAGAGTGAAAACTGATGCATCTTCACTGGACAAAATTCATTTGTATCTAGCAACTAGCAAAGGACCTGATAAATAACAAGTACTCAATGAATAACTGTTAAATGAATAAATAAATGCATACGTACATATAAAAAAAAAAAAAAATTCATTTGTGTTTCATGGAAGGAGAACGGACTCCGGGTGGTGAGCACACAATGCAACACATAGATGATGTATTGTAGAATTATGCACCTGGAACCTATATAATTTTACTAAGCAATGTCACCCCAATAAATTTAATTAAAAATTCATTTGCATTTCTAAGAAGGGGAATTAGTTGTATCCCCCTCAACTTTGCACAGTTAACTTCAATTTTTATAGACTTGCAAAATGGTCAAGAACGATGAAAGACACAGAGCCCTGTAGAATCAGATAATCTTGGAAGGGTCCTTTCTGCAGAGGTTCTGCCAAGCATCTCATCTGTCCAGTCTGACCCCCTGCAGGGGGTCTACGGAGCAGCTAAAACAGAAGTGAGAGGTCAATAACTGAACTTAAGACGTTTTCTGCCAAATACAACTCTCTATAAATTACTACCGACCCAAAATCATGTTTCTATTTTTATACAGTCCCCGAATCCAATTTATGGGCATTGTGACAACCCAAGAACCACCCACATTTCTAGTGTTCCCCATTAATTTTAATTAGGGCAATTTATCCGGGCTCATCGGGCAACCCTGGTACAAGCCTTGGCACCTCTTCTTGAGGTGTGTGTGTAGATGGAGTGCTAGCTCAGAAACCAGTGTTTCTGTAAGTAGGGGGAATAGGATTAAGATTTCAAAATCAGACACAATAGAAGGTCTGAGTAGGGACTTGTAGCTCAAATTAGGAAAGTCTGAAAACCATGAAAGAAATACTTCAAACGAGAGCCCTGTTATCTGGCCCCCGCCTGACTCTTAGACACGTAGTATTCACATTTGTACATTTCATCCAGACTTTTGTATCAGGAAGTGTGACACACACTTTGACTCGGTAAGGAATTAAGAAACAAATGCTCAATTAAAGCAAATTGAACACCTCACAAACTGAAAAGCAGGTGGAAGGTTAATCTCTTAACAGCATCCCCTTCACAGCCCTGAGAGAGGTGGAGACATAAGCTGAGAGTTAATCATCGCAAAGGCAAAGCCAGATGAGGGTTCAATACAGGCCCGGGTGAAGGAGCACCAATTAAAATTCTAGATTAAGGGTCAGAAGACTGGGAAGGCCCAGACAAGTGTGCTCCATTTATTTTACTTTCCTCTAGGTCTAGGATAGCCCTCCCTCTGGGGTTTAAATCCACACCTGGCATCGTACCCAGTAGTACAGTGCTAGGTTCATTCATTCATCCATCTGTGCACTTAATGCGTGTACTAAACACGCTGCCTCTCATCTTGGTACACTAAGTCCTCTAGTGTATGTAGTTGCTCATATGAGTATATTTTACATTTAAATAGAAACGGCTGAGTCCCCATCGAACATTCCACAGCAAGTTCAGTGCCTTTCCCAAGACTTCTGTAAGCCCAAGCTGCTTCCATTGCTGTGCTCATTCCTTGCTCAGATTTCCTGGTCAACTCTCAACCCACCTCACACTCCACTTCTTACGGTTCTTCTCTTTCTGCATTGTCACCTTACAAGGGAAACCCAGCATACATTTCTCTGATTTCCTAACCAATGCAGGAAGCTCATGTGTGGTACACATTAACTGAAGTTTGAAATAATCCATAGTTTTACAATGCTGAGCAGTATAGTAGATAAAGTAAAATAAAATATGTCTCTTCTTAAAACCTCTTGAAAAGAAAAACATGAAGTAAATGTGGTGAAAAGTTAAAGTCTGAAACTGGATGGTTGCAGGTTGATTCTACCATTTTTGTTATATTTAAGTTATAAAGTTTTCATAACAAGAAATTTAGATATCATGGGACCATAGGAGATATTTTGCTGTCTGTGTTAGGGTAACAGCAGGATGGCCATAACAAAAAGTCTCCAAAACAGAAACTAAAAATGCAGAAAATGTTTTCACTCTCAAATAGCCTTGAGGGAAGTAGTTGGGTGGGCGGGATGATTCCACGCAGTCATTAGGGACCCGAATTCCTTCTGTTCATGTCCCTGCCTTCCCCTAGGAGCTGGTCCTTGACTACACAGTCACAGCTGGGCTGCCGACAAGCTCTCGCCCCTATTCACAGATGCCACACAGAGTAGAAATGCAAGGTGGTCACACTTCTTGAGAAAGTGAACAGATCTTGTGTACATCACTTTCACTCACATCCCACAGTCCATGACTGCACTTAACTGCACGGGTGACTAGGAAATGCAGCCTCTGGCCAGATGACCACATGCCCAGCCAAACTCTCACTACTCAGGAAGAAGACAGCGGCAGGCTCCACCATGCTGTGTCTCTCCCTCCACTGGATGGCCGGCCTCCCACCATGGGCTAGGGAATCCATGGTCCCTCATCCATCTCGTAGTCTCAGCTTCCTCACCTCCACCTGATACCTGCTTGTTATGGGTTAAATGGTGTCCCTCGCCAAAATTCTTATGCTGAAATCCTAACATGCCAGTACCTCAGAATGTAACTGTATTTGAAGATAGGGTCTTTATGTTTTAACTGTTTTATTGAGGTGTATTTGACCTACAAAAAAAAAAAAACTGTACATATTTAACTTATACAATTTGATGGAGTTGAATATAAGCCAACACACCCGAAACCATCAGTTATGGTAATAACATATCCATCTCCTCCAGAAGTTTCCTCCTGCTCCCCTCTGTGTCGGGGTGGGGGGTAAGAACACATAACTTGAGATCTACCCTCTTGACAAAGTCTTCGGTGTACATCACAGTGTTGTTCATCATAGGCATGCAGATCTCTAGAACTTACCTTGTATAACTGAAGTTTTGTACCCATTGAACAATTTCCCACTTCCTGCCTCCGCCAGGTTCTGCTAACCACCATTCTACTTTCTGCTTCTAGGAGTCTATTTTAGATACTTTATGTAAGTAGAATCATACTGAGATCACCTAACAACTGTTAGATGACTATTATAAAAAAAAAAAAAAAGATAAGTGTTGGTGAGGATGTGAAGAAATTGAAACTCTTTTATGTTGTTGGTGGGAATGTAAAATGGTGTAGCTTTACATAAAGCTATACCAACGTTAAAAATAGAACTACCATAGGACCCAGCAATCCCATCTCTGGGTATTCCTCCAAACAAATTGGTATCAGGGTCTCAAAGAGATACCCGCACTCCCATGTTCATTGCAGTACTATTCACAATAACCAAAATATGGGGGCAATTGAACTGTCCACTGAAGAATGAACAGATAAAGCAAATGTGGCATATGTATACAAAGGAATTATTCGGCCTTGAAAGAGAAGGAAATCCTACAATATGCAACAACCCAATCCAAGTTCATATGGATGAACCTGGAAGGCATCGTGTTAAGTGAACTAAGTCAGTCACTGGAGGAGATCAGGTCTTTAAAGGGGTAATTAAGTTAAAATGAGGTCATTAAAATAGGCCTTAAGGGTGTCCTTATAAGAAGAGCTTAGGACCCAGACACACATAAAGAAAAGATCATAGGAAGAAAAAGGGAGACGGCCGCCGTCTACAAGACACAGAGAGGCCTCAGGAGAAAACAGCCCCGCCAGCAGCATGATCTCGGACTCCTGACCCCCAGAACTGTGAGAATAAATTTCTGTTGTTTAAGATACCCGATCTGTTATACTGCGTTATGGCAGCCCTAACAAGCTAACAGGCTGCTCATTTTAATACAGACCAGTTTATTCTCCAGTTCACTGCTCTAAACTCAGACAGGCTCCCTTGATAAGTCCTTAACCTCTTTAAGGGTCTCTTCCAACAAAAGGCCATTCTATCAGGGTATCTACCCTTTAGTAGCACAGTGCACCCAGGGAAGCCGGATTCTCGTCTTTCCTTGAATGAGCTCAAACTCATTGGTACATCAGTCTCCCTAAGTTGGAACAGTATAAAAGTCTCTTCTTAGTAAGTAAGCCACCTCTTACGCATCTGGAAGCATCTATGAGAGGTGCACAAGAAATTCACAGAATGAAGGGGAAGAAGGGTAAAAAAAATCTATTTATTATTTTTCCTTTTCAATATATTCACTCTTAACCCTAATACACTTTTTTGGATCTTTCAATAAGTTTACTTATACCCTCAAAATAAAAACGTTTTATTTTTGCCCTCAAAATATGCTGACATTACAGTTTTAACCTCGTTGTCTTCTGTAAATTTCTTCCCTGGAAGCTGTTTTTCATATTTGGGAACAAACAGTAATCACATGCAGGGAGGATGGCTTAATGTTTGGAAGCCACAGTCGTGAACAGTAGCCAGTGCGACATTGCTCTTGTGCACGGGAGTGTTGTCATACAAAAGCAGCACCCTCCTGTGCTCCGTTCTTCCCTTCTTTTCTCCTTCACAGATTCTTTTCACTGTTTCAGCAGACTAGAATAGTTCTCTCCAGTTATTGTGACACCTTTATCTTTGTAATTGATCTGCAGGATTCCCTCCGTATCCCAAGAAACAGTAGCCACGATTTTTCCAGCCGATTGTGACACCTTGAACTTCTTAGGAGGTGGTGTGTCCTTTTCATGCCACTGCATGGAATCCTGCTTTGACTCAGGCTCACAATGAACCCAAGTTTCAACTCCAGTGAAAATATGGTTTAAACTCATAAACATAAATAAATGAATTAAAAACATTTAGATAGATACGAAATTATTACTACCCATGTATAATGCTCATCTTTATTTTTTTCCTCTCAAATTTGGGCAAAACAGTGCACATTATACATGGCAAAATATGGTACATGACTTATGCCTGCCTCCCTCTCCCCCTTCCTATGTCTGTCTTCTTCTCTTTTACACGCTCAGTTTCTATTGTCTCATGCATGCTGGTTGGCTCAGTTGCAAGCGAGCTTACTCTTTTCACATCAGATCTTGTCCTCTTCCACACTTTATATTCTTCCTTTCAAAAATAGTATACGATGGGCTAGGCATCATTTTAAATAATGTTTTATTGTATCTCAGCTGTGAGAAAAGATGGAAAATCTATGGCCTGATCTTCCACCCCTCTCCTTCCCTGCTTCTCTCTCTCTCTCTCTTTCATATTCTTTTTAATATCTCTGTGCCAACGACTAGGGCAGCAGACCATAAAATCCGAGTGTTTGCTGCCCTAGGGCTCTGGTCTCTCTGTCCTGCAGGGTCTCCGCTGTGAAGGCTGAAGTACAAAGGGTGTCTGGCCAGGCCCGAAAGACTCTCCTTTGCAAGGCTGCAGGCGGTGTTTCTTCATTCATTCAACCAACCACAGTGAGTAAATGTCAGCCACTATGCAAAATGCTGAGATACGATTATCCCACCTCTCAAAGCATAGTAAACCAAGTCAAATATATAAGCAAAGAAGTGGTGATGTGCTATGTAGAAGTTTGTTGGAAGTACACGTGCAGGCCCGTGTAAAGTGGAAGCATTCAGCCTGCACTGCGGATGCGTGTACCTGGGTAGCCTACCTGGCCCTCTTAGAGTTAAGATTAAATATCTTCGGGTTTCCTAAAAACCTCCTGCCCCGGCTGCCGTGATTAAATGCACAACTGTGAAAACTTGCTTTGCCTAATACAAACCTTTACAAACTGCTAAAATGGAAGGCCCTGCCTGGACATCCAAATCTTAGCCCCAAAGTCACAGGTTGTGACATCACCAAAATCCTCTCCACAGGTACATTTTTCTCAACCCAAACACCACTGTTTTAATATCTCAACACTCCCAGCCAAGGGTCAAACACTTGAATCTCTGAGGGGTCAGCTCTCTTCTCAGCTGAGTTCTTAATTGAGAAACAAAACTAAGGGCGGCAGCTGGAGACCGAAATATCATCATCAATAACAACAACAACAGCAACAATAATATTCTAAGGTTGAAATAGGGGACATGACTAAATTAGGCAGAAAGCCAAGTCCTAATAAGGCTGAATATGGCTTCCTCTCATGAGCAGAATGGGTGGGGCTGAGTGGAGCATGCCCAGTTTATTATTTCCCAAGGTTACCAATCAGGTTAATCACTGTGCCCCCCTCCCTAAGACACACGCACACACACGCACACACAAGCAAACACACACACACACACACACACACACACACGCACATACGCACGCACGCACACACGCACGCACACACCCCAATGGCTGAGTAAAAGGCCACAGAGAAACATGCCAGGAGTATAACTAATAGGATACCATTCTTCTGGAAGGAAACATAAAATGGAAGAATTGTTTCTCCTGCAAAGTTAATGAACCAAATTGTTATAACAAGCACATAAACCAATATCCACAATTCCAAAGTCAAAAAAGCTCTAAAACAAAACTTTTTTTACAAGTTTGTAGAAAAGGCATGTGGTCGCAAAATCAGACCTAACTTAGTAGGAAGGTATCTATGGTCTTGTTTGACTAATTATATGCTTTGATACTAAAATATAAATGCATTCGATTATGGGGTGCTTCTCCAAACCCTGCTAGGTATGTTTTAAATTAAAATACAGTATGTGTACCATGTTACTTTTTAAAAATGAGGTTATTCTGAATTATGAGACATATTAGAATTATGAAACATATTAGACCTCAAATGTTTTAGGTGAAGAACTGTGTTCAGTGTGGGAGACAGTGAATTGGTTGAAGATAAATCAGTAAGACATCTGGAAAATGTGATGAAAGCTGGTGTAGGAGATGAAAAACATCTTTTCTCTCTAGCCTTGGTTGGGGCCCCTATGACAAAAGGCAAACTAAAAAGAGAAAATATCAATTTATTTAACAAACGTTTTACATGACATAGAAACCTTCATAAAGACATAAAGACTTGAAGAAGCGATCAAATCTGAGTGTTTTAATGCTAGATTTGATGAAGATTGCAGAGTTGTCGAACAGGATGAAAAAGGAATGAGCTAAGTGTAGTAAATGGGGGAACCGCAAGGAACGCTGGGTCAGAGATAAGGATGCTCCTTATCTTCGGTTTTAGTGGGGGGCACTTCTCACGTAGGTTTTCTGTCCTGCTTCAGGGGAAGGCCAGGACAGTCTCAAGCATATCGTTTCTCAAATTCCTTCAGCTTAAGATATCCACTGTGTCAAGGTGCCACATTTTAGGGAAGCATATCAGAGGAGGGAGTTGTTTAAGGTCCATAACTTGGGCTATGAAAGTCAAGGTGAGAGTTTATAGCAATTAGAATTTCCTTGATAGGGGATAAAATAGACTTTGTTTCTTTTTGGATAATTATATAGAAAAAAAGGACACCTAAATAAGAGAATCATTCTCTCAGACAACAGAGATGCAATGCAGGAATGCGGCTGGCAGCCGTGCCTGGGAGGCCCCACGGTGGGGCAGGTAGGACCTTGTCAATGACGTCCTGTGAGCTGGAGAACAAAGATCATTCCACTTTCTTATAGAAGGGCCCAGACTGAGGTGTGCAACTTACAAGTCCATGCAAAGAAGGCTTTGAAGGCACATCTGCCAGCCCTTCAAGCCCTTGAGCTTTGGATTGCCCCACTCTGCCTCCCACCAGGGTAAGTAGTGTGAAGAGAGACTCGGTTACTGAACTTGACAATGACAATATGAAACAACGCAGAACAAATGTCATTATTATTTCGCTACCTGTGGGCGGTGATTATGGCTCTCATTATTCCAGAAGCAATGCAAGCTAAGGAAGAATTAAAGAAGGATTCAGATCAAGCTTGTCCAACACTCGGCCCATGGGCTGCATGCAGCCCAGGACGGCTTCAAATGCCACCTAACACAAATTTGTAAACTTTCTTAAAACATGAGATTTTTTTTGCAACCTTCTTTTTAAGCTCATCAACTGTCATTAGTGTGAGTGTCGTTCATGTGTGGCTCAAGACAACTCTACTTCTAATGTGGCCCAGGGAAGCCAAGTTTGGACAGCCCCGTGAGGAATGCATACACTAAGCACCATTAAGGATGTTTGATGCAGGCTTTTCTGCCCTCTTCGGGTTGGCTGCGTGGGAACAACCGGGACCTCCCACACAAGTTCTCCCCCCCAATTCCCCACCAGTGCTAAGGCACACACCCGCACAGCAAATCTCATGTCCATTAAATGAGCTAACACGGGTGGCAGCACTTAGGGTATACATTAGCTCTGAAAGTGGTCATACCTATCCTTCCAATATTTTTAAACACTGAACATAAATATGTTTTTTTACAAAACTAGAATTACCATTTTTTCTTCCCATAAAACAACATAATACCCAGTGATAGGATTCTATCACAATTCTTTGATGAACCTCCTATCGTGAAGAATTAGGTTGTTTTCAATTTTTCACTGTTATAAAAAATAACCATCGATTCACTCAACAACTATTTACTGAGACTTACTGCCCTCAGGCACCTGCTAGGTGCTGGGGAGACAGTGGTGAATGAGAAAGAGAACCCCCACGGGCCATTCCATTAGAGACCCAGCAGGTAAGCATGAGCTGAGTGTACAGACGGACACTGAACAGAGGAAGGACCGGGAAGGAGTGGGAAGGACCTTAGGTAGGCCAGGCAGGCATGGTCTCTCCGAGAAGGTGACGTCGGAGCCAAGATTCCAGGAAGGAGCCAGAGCCCCCGACCCAGGCCCTGTAAGAGCAGGAAGGCTCCCAGCGGGGGGCCGGGGTGAGCCCCAGGGCGGAGAGGAGCCAGTGACAAGGCCACGACGCAGGCCAAGGGGAGGGACAAGGCAGAAGCCAGATCTGTCGGCGCCTTGTGGCCCAGCTAAGGGACCAGACTTTGGCCCACAGAGCGGCGGGAAGCCACCGAAGGGTCTTACGGAAGGAGGTGACGGGACCCAGTGGGCCCGTGTCAAAGGGCGCCCGGCTGCTGCGTGCAAAGTCGTGGGGAGGAGAGTGGGGGGTGGGGGTGGGGCGAAGGGGGGCCCGTTGGGGCACGGGGCGGGGGGCGTGGCCTAGAGTCAGGTCCGCCTGAGAACGGAGACGGGAAACTGCTTAGTGCAGAACATGAGGAGGGCAGAAGAACCTGCGCTCACCGAAACTGGGAGGGCCGCAGGCCCGTCAGGCCACCGCCTCGCGAGGATCTCATTCATTTAGAACAGGAATTAGAGCTGGCGAAAGCTGTCCGGAAGAGGGACAGGCCATTGAAGAAGCACTGCTCAACCACAGGGTCTGCTAGGTCCTAGCTCTGGGTGCAAGTTCAGTGAGAACTACTGCCCTAGGGGGCGGTTTCCCACTGTCTAGGTGACGGAGGCCATCTTTCTTGGTGGCTCGGGGCCTCGGGAAGGCACGGTGAACTCTCGGGAGGACTGAGGATGCTCGAATTTCCGTTCTGGAAAGACCTGCCCTGACATTCCTGGCTGGTGCCTGGAAACAGGCGGCTAGCTCGCGGTGGAGACCTCGGCGTGCAGGAGAAGGCAGCAGAGAGAGGGGCCAAGTGCCAGGGCCAGAACTGAAGCCAGCGTTTGAGCCTCCACGGAACAGATGCTGCCACCTTGTCACTCATGTGCTAGGAGTGGCATGGCTGTCTTCGGTGACGCCTCGAACAGATTGGTTTCCTCTTGACCACAGCTGTAAGTGTAGGCCCTACCACAGGTATACTTAAGATGGAGAGTAATGACCCACGAGGGACGGTCAGAGACAGAAAAGGAATGGCGAGCCTGTAGCACTCCGCGTAAGTCTGCAGTTTGTATAAAGTAACACTAATAGCATCTAAATTATGGCTTTAAAAAGAACCAAAATATTGGTTAATAATGCCCATAAATGGGGAGGGGTAGTGATTGGATTATATGTCAACACAGGAGAAAATGTTAAAATATTGTTTTACTCTAAACTCTGTAATGCTCCACTGTATGATAAAAGTCTATTTTGTATCTAAGCTTTGTGGTATCTACTCTGGAGCAACACTGACCCGCTATGTAAGGAGGCATATGGGAGAATGTTCATGAGCATTTGCAACAGCAAAAAGTTGGAAAAAAATATTAATAAATCAAGAGTTACAGGAAGTCAGTAAGTCTGCACAGACCTACCTACTGAGTGGAAAGAAAAGCAAGTGGCAGACACTGTTTGTACGTATAACATAAATAATGTACCTCACAGGTATATATTATATGAAACATATATACTTACACAGGACTGTATAGCAAACACCCAGGGGATGAGGAGCAAAGAGGAAGATTTGGGTATCAGTAGAACTCAACCTTCCTGATAATGTTTCTATTTTTGCATGTGTGCAAAGAGACTCTGCCTGGGTGTGTCTTCTATAAATACAAAGTAATTCTTAAACACTTCAATGCAACTCACAAGAACACAGAACTGCAACGGGGCAGGGACCGGTGCTGCCCCAGCACCCATGTGGTGTCAGCTCCTAGAACACGTGATGCGTGGTCCGTGACCAGGTTTTTATCTCACCTCCTCTTACTTCTCTGCATTTTAAACTCTTGTGTATAGCATCTGTAATGGTAGCAGTGACCTTCACGTAAAGGGTGAAGCACGTCCTTCAGGCATGTGCTCTCCCTCTTTTCCATGTTGCCACACCCCCTTGTGGGACCCAGAACCCAGGCACAAGGCCCAGACTTACCATTCTGTGTCAGCTGCACGTTATCCTCATGTATTCTTTTTATGTTAATTTTTTTTCATGATGAATCCTGAAAATAGGACAAATGTCAAATCCTCCCAGAATCCCTGGACCATTGGACCATCCCTCTCCTCAGGCTCAGTTGTGAGCAAGAAACTTTAAAGACCAGTTCTAGCAAGGAAGGCATCTACAAGATGCCTTGCTGTGTAGACATAAGTGTCTGAGTATAAAAACAATCCTTGGAAAAATATTATCAGCAGGTGACCAGTGAAGCATGAGCCCAGGATGTTAAACTTCACGGGGTTCCTACATCGAGAGATGTGCAAAGGGCCCGAAGCAGTTGATGTGCAAACAGAGATGCATTGGCAATAAACATGGAAAAAAGTATTTAACCTCGCTGCTGACAAACATATTAATCAAAACACAAGCTTCTCTTTCTCGCCTGTCAAATTGGTAATGATTTCTAAAACGTCGGGGTTGGCCATTGTCTGGAGAAATGACACTCATGTACATAACTGGAGACAAGGGGAAATGATTCAAGCTTTGTAAGGGCAGTTTGGCAACAAGCACCAAAATCCTTAATATCCTGCATACACTTTGGGCCCAGCAAGTCTACTCGTTAAGAAATGTATCTTAACAAAATAGTCCTGACGACATGCAGATATTCAACCACTGTGTCCCTGCTTATAAAAACAAAAGATGACACAGTCTCAATATTCAAAAAGAAGGACTGCTTAGTTTGATGAATCCACATATACAGTAGAATTAATATTGTGCAGTCATTAAAAATAATGTTGAAGAGTATGTAATACATGCATTTGTGATACAGCAAGCAGTATGCCAAAGTTTGCACTTTTTAAAGTGCTTTGTGTGTGTGTGTGTGTGTGTGTGTGTGTGTGTGCGCGCACGCACGTGCTGTTGTTGTGATTGTGTGCAGCCTCCTTATGGACCCTCTCCTTAGCTACTTCCACTGAGAAGGAGCCTGCCCCTTCATGAGCAAGGCTGAGTGAGCTGCCATGTTTCTTTATGCACATCAGAGCTGTTTTAAATTCCCACTCCTTGATCTTGGTGGAAATTCCTGGAGCCATAACTTCCTCCTCCACGTGATGTCCTTACACCCTTTCAGCCTCCTCCCCATTTTTTCCCAGCAAAATACTTTCTTATCATGAACAAGCACATTTGAATTTTTCTTTATTCCTTTTATTTTTGTTTATAAAATCTCTATACACAAGTACATTCTGGTCTTACTTAGAAATGACCTTTGATATCTTCTGTAAGCAAGAAAGCATCTCTGCCAGAAGAGATTCCTACAGAAGTTGGGTGCTCTACTCTGGGGCCCCCCGGGTCCAAAGGCCTGTTTTCAGACTCCCCCTCCTGCAAATACAGGCTATGAGAAAAGTTCATGAATCTCATTTCCCACATCTGTAAAATGGGAGTGAGATGACTGATTTTTGTGGACCAACTTGACAGGCCACAGAGCCCAGGTGGTTGGTCAAACACTGTTCTGGGTGTTTCTGTGAAGAAATTCTTGAAGATACTAACATCCGAATTGGGACACTGAACAAAGCAGATTACTCTCCCTAATGTGAGGGGTGGGGGCTTCTCCAAATCAGCTGAAGGCCTGGCTAGAACCTAAAGGCTGAACCTCCCACCCCACAATCCTGACTAAGAGAGAACTCTTCCTGCCTGATGGCCTATGAACGCAGGCATTGGCTCTGTCCTGCCTTCAGAGTAGAGCTGAAACTTTAGCTCCTGGATCGCAAGCCTGCCACCCTTTGAAGTGACTATACCTCCAGCTCCTCAGGGTCTCTGGCTTTCTGACTCACTCTGCAGCTCTCAAGGCTTTTCAATCTCCACGATCACAAGAGCCAATTCCTTGTAACACACACACACACACACACACACACACACACACACCTCCTATTGGCTCTGTTTCTCTGGAGAATCCTGACTAATCCAGCACAGTACGGGCTCAATAATTGTTAGTTTCAAAACAGTTCCCTGATTTACACTTCTGATATTAGCAAACATAATTCCCACCGAAGTCCAAAGTAAAAACTCTGAGAAAAACTCCACTTACTCTTCCCAAGCATAAGTCTCCAGCTCACCCAGGAAGTGATCTGGTCAACCCGAGCATCTTGCCCTGGGACTAAAACCCTGGCTGTAATTTATCTCCTCTCAAAATAGAATCTCACACTACAACTACCACCCCAACTGAACTGAATTAAGTACAGTAGACTCTCAGTTAACCAGAACTCAAGCACCTGCACAACTCTCAAGCACCCGGCACAAAAAAACAAAAATTGTTTTGTGCTGGGTGCTTGAGAGTTGTGCTGGTTGCTTGAGAATCAGGTATATTTATCCGGCCTCTACCAATCCCCACGGGTGCCAGTTAACTGAGAGTCTACTGTATTTCTATTTTTTTTTTTTTTGTTTCCATTGATTGGGCATACATACCTACTCCGTGGCAATTGAATTTAATTTGTAATTGTTCATTTGCATGTTCATCTTCCTATGACATTGTTTCTTAAAGAAGAGTACCAAATCTTTTCTTCATAGCATCCCTGAGACACCTCCCCCCCCCATAATTCTCCATATGTGGTAGGTACTTGGCACTAAACAGAGTGAATAATGAATGAAAGTGTCTAGTTCTGCAGCATTGGTCAGGCTACCTGGAGTGACTCCTCACTCAATTCCACCTTTTTCCCACCCTCCACATCTCACGACACCACACAGACTCACTCATAGAACAGATAGGCACGCTCTGAATCAAAACCACCATGACACACACGTCACAGAACTTGAGAACACGTCCCTTGAAATGTACGGGGGTCTTACCTGAGTTCTCATTGTATCAGGCTCCCTGTGACCTGTTCTTTCAGACCATCACTTCTCAAGCGATGGAATGTGTACCCCCAGGGGCCATTCAGGGGTACGCGAAAAATAATCAATAATGGTGAAAAAACAAGTCAAGTTAAAAAAAAAAAAAGCAATATGTTAGTTATGGAACAATAAATGTTAAGTTTGAATCACTTGGAGACACTTCAAAATTAGATCACATTAGTGAATGATGATGGGTGAGGGCGTGACTGTGAACCCTTCCCCCAAACTGCTGTTCTACCAGTCATTATACACAGTTTCAGAACAATCCATTTACAATGTTTCTAGAACTTCTCCAAACAGATAAATATATCTGTAACCAGACTGTTTGATCAGTTTAGTTATCGACTGAGTAAAAATAAGTTCATTGTCTACAATTATGAATCTTTTCAAGTAGTTTTTTAATTTAATGTTTAAATACTTGATCATCATTATCAATTTTCACTGTTGTGAAGATTGTAAAATTAAATCTGTGGATGTACTTTTAGTGTAGTTACTTTCCTTTCCTAACATTACCTCATTTCCACTATTTTACATTAAGATAGGCCCTGAATGAAGGTGTCAGTATTTAAAAACAGCTGTTTTAAAAACAAAGGGTACAATGTATAGAAATGGGCTTAAAAGGGTACACACGTGGAAAAAGGTTGGGAACCACTCCTTTAGATGAAGAAAGAGAGACCAAGAGAGACAGAGAGGAATGGTAGAAAGAAAGAAGAAAGCAATCTTTAATTCTGGGTTTGCTTTCTCTTTTTTTAAGGCCAGCAAGAAGCATTAAAAACTGCTTCCCGAACAGGAGGTCCTGTTTTCGAGTGCATCAGAAGGAGGAGGAGCCATGATTAAAAATCAGATATTAGTGGAGCACAGAGAGCTGGAGAACCTTCTCCTTTCTTCTGAAGGTCTTGGGAGATCGCCTGGGAGGAAGGAATGGTGCTGAGGAGATGTGCTGGAGAGAAGTCTCATCCATTCTTTGTTCACGTCTGCTAGAATGGTGATTCTTGATTCTTTCTTGAGTTTGAGGGTCTGAGATTCTTTTAAGAATCTAATGAAAGGAATAAGCAATCTCGTTAGAAAAATATGTGTTTATATGCACACACATGCTTGAAACATGATTTTGAGTTTGAAGACCCCTAGAATTAAGAATCAACCATCCACATGGGAACACCCATGTACACGAACCCTGTCCTTGCTGTTTTGCCACTCTTCCTAGTCCTGGCTTAGCTAGCACAGCCTCAGACCTATGTGACATAACAGCTAAGGAAGGCAGGCACAATGACAAGAGATCTGTTCTTCTTATCCCACTTTGAGATACTAAACATGGTTTTCCACAGAAGTGTGTTTCTATCCGTTGATCACCTTTCAGGTTATCATTAGATGCATACTTCTGGAACCTTGTGGGTTAATAGGCTGCGAGCTCGCCTGGGGCCAGAACCACTCATCTCGTTTCTTTACGTGTTTAATCTGTTCCAACCAAACAACTTCTGAATGAAGCTTCAGAACTTGGTAAGTTGGGGACAGCCTGTCTCCCACTTGTGGAGGAGGAGAAAATACTGCTTAGACAGCCATGGAATTGGGCGGCAAGCCCCAGACGGAAGAGGATGCACGTTATGGGGAAGCACGACCTTCAATTTTTAAAAAATTGAGATATATATCCCACAACATTAGGACTCTATCTCTAAACCCCTTGTGGTTTCTGTGGTCTAATGTATCACATCCGTGGCACTTCTTCCAGCTGGTAGGAATTTTTACAGACACGTAGATCTTTTTAGAAAATCTGAAAGGCTGAATAACCAGCTATTTTAATAATCTCAAACCACCTAAGATTTCAGTACTTTGGATTCTATTTTGATGCACAGTGTTCTATAGAAACCACAAGCAAACATGAATAATTCATGAATGATGTGGTACGATTATGATTTATTTATAACCCAGAATTCCTGGTATCTCAGAGAACATCAAACACCCTACCCCATGGCCTGCCATTTCAAGCATCATTTAGGGGAAAAATAAAAAAGGACAATATATAATATAAGAGATGTACTGTTAACTTTCTGTAAGGCAATGAATGAGAAACCTAAACATCGATGAGAAATAAATTGAAGGGTGGCAAAAATAGAGGTGGCCCTGGGCACAGAATCAGCATGAAGAGCTTGAGATTGGTCCCTCGGGAGAAGTTACGTGTGCTTTTATTGGTTACAGCATTTGCTCTATGCTTTTCCTAATTAATTCTTCACGGCATCTTGTCATTGTTTTTCACTCTTTCTGAGTATTCCTATTTCCTAATACAATTTTAACTATGAAAAAAACCTACGATCCCTGCAGTAACCGGCACCCAGGGGGATTGGAAGATGCCAAATAAATGCAAGTAGACTCTCGGTTGACCAGAACTCAAGCAACCGGCAAAATCTCAAGCAACCAGCACTGGTTGCTTGAGATTTTGCCGGTTGCTTGAGGTCCAGTTAATGGAGTCTCCCATACTTCCTAGCTCACTGTTTTACAAACATTTGTTAAGGTCCCTGTCTCCCCTTATCAGCCGTGTTGTCACCCCAAGGGGCTGAGCTGGGAGGCTTTTTCTGGCATGACTCCTTACAGGTGGCACATTGCATATATCTGAAGTCACCCTATCAGCAATCAAAGAGTTGTGGGGGTGAGTAGGTGGCAGCAAGAATAACATAGTATCTTTCTTTGGTAAAATTATATCCTTTTCCACAAAAACAGTGATCACAGCAGTTAAATTGGGAAAACTGGTTAATAAAATATGAAAATTTATTTTAAAGTTTTCATAAAACACAACTGCATGTCCCTGGGGACCTTGAGGCTGAAGCACCTGCCTCCACCTGTGTTTCAGGCCCAGGAGACTGTGTAGGTCCCCCGAGCCAGAGCAGGGGTCAGAGGGGAGCCCAGCTACTCAGGCCTGGGTGGACCCTACTATTGCAGGTGAGGTGAATTCTCAACACTGGACAAGTTTTTGGTGAAACATGGGTGGTTTGAAGGTTCATTTCCTCAGGAACAATCAAGTTCTGCCTCTTCTGTGAAGCTACCTCAGCTACAAAGACAGTCTCACTGGTATCTGTGTCTTTATTAAAGATACAAACCCGACCTGAACACATTCCCATTCTGTGGGGGGATTTTCACCGTCTAACGCCTCCCTCTTGTATCAGTGGAATTCATGGAAATAATCACTCTCCCGGGGAGACACTGTAACCCGCAGCTCTCCACATGGATTTTGCCTCTTTCCTTTTCTTCAAATATAGCTGGTACTTGTGGGGATTTATCTTAGCTTGGGCTGCCATGACAAATTACTACAACAGAAATCTATTTCTCACAGTTCTGGAGCTGGGAAGTCCAAGATGGCGGTGCAGGCAGACTGGTGTCTGGTGAGGGCCCTCCCCTTGGTGGGGTGACAGATCATGTCTCTCATGCTCCTTCTTGTGAGGGCACTGAGCCCATTCATGACCTGATTACCTCCCAAAGGCTCTTCCTCCACATACTGTCATGTTGAGAATTAGGGCTACATAGGAATTTTGGGAGGACACCGCATTCAATCCATCACAGTTTATTCCCAGTTTTAAAAAGATCAAGATAGAACAATCCAAAAAAAAAAAAAAAAAAAAAAAAAAAAAAAAAAAAAAAAAAAAAAAAAAAAAAAAAAAAAAAACCCACAAGAACTCTGAACAGATAAAAGACTCTGGGTGGGCTAAGGCCTTGTGGGTACGGGAGTCCGTGAGGTCCTGGCTCCCAGCTGCCATACAGCGTTCAATCACCGCACACGTCACTCTCATAACTGCTGCACTGCTAGCTGTGGTTGCCCCAGAGACCCGATCATTTAAGGCTTTGCAGGAAGCATGTTAACCTCTGCAGGCAATCAGAGTAGGATTTAGGGTGGCATTGGAAGAAAGCCTCATTTTTCTGTCAAATTCTACCATATCCAAGTTTGTTGTTAGGGCATGATATCCACATAGCATGTGTGACGTCCACCCCAGCAAGTACCAGACTAATGACCTCTCAGGTGGATCATAAATGAAGACAAACTGGCTCTGCTAAGTATATTGTAAAATGACTGGATCTCCTTACGCTCCCTTGGGTTTTTGAGTTGATCTGCATGATATTATTAGCATCTGTCTTACTTTGTCCTTTAGGACAGAGACTAAAGTATATTGCTTTAGAAGAAAATGTAAGCATCTTGCCAAACAAAGAAGAAAACTGGGCTCTTTGGTATGTGCAGGTCCCAATTAAATAGAAAAAAAAGTGAAGTAGACCCCAAGTCATGGAAGCAATGGCTATAGAATGGAACAAATTTCTCAATGGGGAAAACTTGGACTCAGTCTGATGTAGGCATCGTAGTATAAACATCTCCCACAGACCACACACAGCACTGAGCCTAATCCAACCAGCAGCCCAGATTATGATGCTTCCAAGAGGCTTTAATCTACATGCACAATATTAACAGACAACCTACAGACTGAATACTGCAAACCACCACACTGTGAGCAAATGCATTAAAACAGTGGTATCACCAGGTCTGGTCCCTCTGAGATCACTCACTACTACAAGGGTAGGGGTGGAATGTAAGGGTGGGAGATTTTCCAAGAAATTTGCTTGGGGGACTTCATCTCAGATTCTCTCTGAAGTGAACTGCTGGGGTCAGGATCAGTCTTCTTTCATAACCGATAGTGACCAGAGGGGCAACTCATCTAAAACATGATTGAGCCAAGAGCATAGCAGCCTAGGAGACAGCCCAGAGTGTCAGCCAGAGAAAAACAGCTAAACCAGGCTGTTTGTATCAAAATTCTGAAATTCTCTGCTCTGTATGATAAGTACAGTACAATAGACCTAGGGGCTTCTGCCCGAGCTGGCACTGATCAGAAATAAGCTACACACAGTGGCAAACAGGTTTTAAGTGGCACACTGAGCCCACCTGGCTCATAGCTGCTCTCTGGAGCATTCTGTTGGGGAGGGCCCTGAGGCTGTACCCGAGTCCAACAGGGAAGAGGGCCATGATCAGTAGCAATACCTCCCATAGACCAGGACGGAAGAGTAATGGCCATGTGCCATATGCTACCATCTTTAATCTATACATTGATATTGAAAGTCAGGGTTTAGAAAAGTAGGTTGGAATCTGGTCATGGAAAGCTTTGGATATTAGAATGAAGAGTCTGACTTCTATTTTGTAGGATGTTGTGGTTCATTTGGTCAGACCAGTAGTTCTAAAAACATGGAGTATAAATGCCTTTAGCAGGGCCCATTCTGTCCACCTGCCAGCAGGTCTCCACAGCTCCCAATTATCCTAAATATTCAGTCACACCTTACACTAAAGTCACCTCAAGGCATTTAAGTTTGCAGCCCTGTTGCTGGAATTAGGGAACTACTGATGGATTATGAACTGGAAAATGATATGCTCAAAACATATTTTAGGAAGCTTGTGCTTTGCAGAGGTGTGAAAGATAGATTGGAGAAGAAAGAAAAGAGTTGAAGTTGCAGTGCCAGTTAAGAAGTCCCCAGATGCGCCATGTTAGTTCCACGCACGTCAACTAGATCTGTGGCAATAAAAACTGTGAAGCATGAGACACTGCCAAATGCTATAAAGGTCTAGATTGGGTAGAGGGAGTGGAGCGAGGACAGACTTCAATGTGATGTCAAAGTGTGAACCTGGGGGACCGGGTAGAGATTTAACACCATTGACCTACATAATGAACTCAACTAAAGGAACACATTTAGGCTGGGATGTGGGGAGGAAGGAGATGAGAATAAATTTTACAACCCAGTTATTTTTCTGATGATGCCACTATTGCAGATGGACTCACTCACAACACAGCATTTCCCTAAGAAGAGCTGTGAGGTGGACATGATGTCTCTTCCTGTCTTTTCCAAGATGAATGGAGGAGGTCCAATTTGGACAGCCGGCTGGATTCAAGGTTTAGTCTGTGGCCATGGAGTAAAGCCAAATTAACTGGGATGGAATCTGTGCCCTTGACCAGAAGAGCAAAGGACTCAGTGGTAATCAGCGCCAGTCATCTCTGCTGCAACATCTGATCACGGATTGGCTTCCTGTCCTCAGCTTCTTGCTAGCGGGATGGTCAGCTTGCCTTACCGCCTGGTATAGCTGTGGATAGATGTCACACTGAACTTGTTCGATGCTTCATATCTCTTGATCAAGTGTGGGATTGACAGATGAGCATCATAAAGAGCGTGAAAGGTCAAGTGTGGGCACCGTCTTGCGGGATGCTGACCATCGAGCCCTGCGTCATGATGCCAGATGTGGGGGCTTACCAACCAACGGTCCTTGCTGCTCATTCTCCACCCGACATTCTTGTGCCAATCCTTGATGCCAAGATGCATTCTCACCTGTTGAATTGTGGTTCAGTTATCAGTGAACTTAGTGGCTTGGCGTCACACTATTCCACTTCATTCCATAATGTTGACTGGGGCTCAGGTGGATTTCTCACAGGACCCTCATGCAGCTGTGGATGGGGCTGGGACATCCAAGATGCTTCATGCACAAGTCCAGCCCTGCAAAAACAGCTGGAAGCTGGACTCAGCGGGACTGCTGGCGGCTGGGTCTCTTGCCCTCCCCACGTAGTCTCAGGCCTCTCCATTTCCATGCAGACTCCTCACATGGTCTCTCCAGCTGGACAGCTGAATATCTTATGTGGCACCCAGGGATTTCCAAAGGGCAAAACAGAGGCTGCCACTCCTTCTGATAATTGAAGCCCGCAATTAGCACAGTGCTATTTCTGCCTTTTTGTATTGTTAATCTGAGTCATTCAGCCAGCCTAGATTCAGAGTGGGAAGGGACTACATAGGGGTGTGATTATTGGGAGGCACAACTCAGTGGGACACATCCAATGGCTTTCCATCTGTCTCAGAATAAAATCCTCTGAAGATCTCTGTGAACTGTACCCCGTAGCTTCTTCAACCCCCTCCTCCCCGCACTCCCTCCTGCCCTCACTTTTTTGTGCTTCACTGGGCCCCTTGCTTTCCTTCAGCCTGGGAGAGGTGGGGTGGAAGGAGGTATGCAGGGAGGTCACAGTGGGAGCCTGAGGGAGTCCTGTGGGACATGTAGGAATCATTTATGAAGACAATTGATGGTAAGGAAATCCCAAGAGAGACTAGAACATGGAAGAGCACTGGGGATTTTGAAAATTGCCAATTGTGTAATTAGAACATAGGGTAGCTCTTGGGGTTTGTAGACAACGAGACTTGAGAGGCCACATCATGAAGGTCATTATGTACCAAGCCAAAGACTCTCAGTGTAGTTCCCTGGGTTTTAAAGGGTTGTAGGTGGGAAAAACTTGACTGAATTTGTATTTTTGAAAACGCGCTCTTTGGCGGTTTAAAAGATGCACCGGAAAGTGTACAGATTAAAAAACAGACTAATTAAGAGGTTATTGCAAAATATCAGACAAGGCGTGGTGAGGGTCTTAGCTGGGTTGTCCCCATCATGTAGGAATTCCTAGGCAACATATGGTGGGGTGGGGGGGAGGGCTGTCTATATAAAATTTTTGATTAAAAATGTCTTGTGAACCTTATGGCCCTTGCAAGATGATTAACAGAAGACTTAAAAAGTAAATAGAATAGAGGTGCTTATTAATTTCTACCCAATCAGTGCACACAAAGCTTCTTTCACAGTATCCAGGCCCCCGCTGTCCCTGTTCAGGTCCAGGCACTATCTCCTTACGCTCTTTATTTCTAAATATGCTATTCCTGGCTAATTTCTGTGTCCCCCTGCGAGACAAGTGCCTGCAGTGCAGTTGTACTAGCAGTGCCATGGCTCTTTGTGAGCTGTTTTGGGTAGAAGCAATACAGACCTTTTTGCTCTTGCAGGTCGCTGACACCAGCTCTTTCACGCTGGTTACTTCATTCCTCCTGATGCCACACCATCCATCATGCTGCCCGTGAATCCTGGCTGCCAATGAATCTCTCACAGGTGCGTCGATCACGACCCCAGATGCAGGTCTTGCCCAGGGTATGCAGGAAAATGTAAGCGACCATCCATTTTCTCCTCACGTGAGACTTATTGTTCAACATGGTATGCCTCACCTATAGAATAGCACATCTTCCAAGTCTGGCTTCTCTTGAAATCTTTAGGCCACAATCACTGCATTCCTAGAATATCATCTCTTTTGATATTGAACACGCTCCTGCCTTCCACGTCACCACCTGCAACAGGGCAGAAGAGCCTCTGGGCCTAGTGGAAAGAGCACAGTCCCATTCACTCAAGGAATGTCCGTCCCTCTCATGACAGGCCTCATGACCAACCTGAGAGTGCACGTTGTCACCGTATCAATCAGAGGAGAGAAAGGACATGGATCACAGGCCTTGCTGCCATTGCACAGCAATTATCTCAAAAGCCCTTGGGGAACCAGGCCTGGTTCGTCCTAGAAGACTCCTGCGAAAGGAGTCTGGTGACTGCCCGGGCTGCCGGCAGAGAGGGGTTGCGGTAAAGGAGTCCCGGCACTGCTGCCGATCGCCTCGGTTGCTGGAGATGAGAGATGGCACTGCAGCTGGAGTAGGGACACTCAGGAGCCAATGCACACACCTGTGGATGCAGCTCAAGTCCAAAGACAGATAGGGGACTGTCAGTTGCCCAAAGTCCTGATTTCTTCCTATGTCTTTTGTTTGTGTCACTGACCCCACGTCAGCACCATTCTAAACAATCCTTTGAAACAAATACCACCAGGAAATGGGGTCCAGCCACTGGACCCCAGAACAACCCACAGGGGCAAGTTCCAGAGTTCCTTGGGGCAACTGGTGGACTACACATACCAGACAGGTGTTCAGAATGCGGCCTGAAGAGGAAAAGCGAGCACCAGGAACTGTGCGGGGCAGCGGTGCCTCACCTGGTTGGCATGGCTGGAGCTTGCCAATCCCAGGCACCGGAGACATAGGGAATCTCAGGGAAGGCATGCTAAACCAGGAAGCCCCCTTTGTCAGGGGCCTGAGGCAGGGGCCCGCTTGTCGTGCCTAAAGGTCGTGCTTGTTTTAAGGTTTTAAGGTACTGCCGCTGTACTTTTTTCTCAGAAATTCAATTCAAACCTTTATTAGGCCTTGTGATTCTCTGCTCCCCCTTGCCCTACACAAAACCGTAAGGAAATTTTGGGGAGGGGAGTTGTTAATTTTAGACAATTTATAATGACCCTCCTGGGGGGAAAAAAAGGAAATACCCAAAGAAAACAAAACACAACACGAGTCTACCCAAATCTTGCAACGCAAGTGCCTCAGAGCAAAGCGTGTCCGGAGTGTCACTCCCCGAGCTCGGCCCTGTGTTGAGGAGGGTGTCCTGGAACCCTGTTAGGACCCACTTGCAAATGACTTGTTTTCTCTGGAAAGTCATGTCATGTTTTGTTCTTTTGTCTTTACTTTTTTTTTTTTTTAACGCCTTTACCCAGGGGCTGCGGGAGGGTTTCAGTTTTGTGAGAACAGCAAAGCCATTGTGCCTGGAACTGGAATGACTGACAGCAAAGGAGGCGACCTCGGTGCCCTCACCCCCGAGATAAAAGCTCTGCTTTGAAATTCCTGCCAGGGGCTGACAGTGTTGTCATTGTGCCTGTGAAGCCTCGCGCTGGAAATCTTTTAAAGGAGCAGCACTTGGTGTCCCACACCCAGGATGCCAAGGCTGGAAGGAAAGTGTGCATATTCTACCTGTCCTGCAGCTTCCAGAGGCTAAAGGACCACGACCTACCGAAGTGGCTTCACTAGCGACTCAGAAACGAAATGCAAATGAGTGGTAATGACAGCAGAGCAAACCTGAGCCCTGAGGCCAACGGGGGGGTAACCAAAAGGAGCCCCAGTTTCTGCAGCTTCCCAGCCACAGCCTGCCTAGGAAAGGGGGAGGGTGCAGAGAGTCAGAGCTAGCCCAGGGGCAGGGTCTGCTGCGCTGGTGGACAGAGAAAATCAATGGAAGAGGAAGTCCTTTAACCACGTGTCCCTTCCTCTGCTTGCGGATTGACGCCTGGTGTTTTAGTGCCATGTCTTACCTAACTTCTGGAGAACTGCTCAGACTTGCACCTATGTCTGCCTTCCCTTTCCACCACCAACAATGTCCCCTGCCAGGCCCCTTGAAGTGGGGAGTTACCCCACTTCAGCTCACACATTTGACTACCCATCAGGGCCCAGCCCTGTGTCACCTCTTCTGAAGCCTCCTTGTTTCTTTTATTCAGAATTAAGCTACGCAGTCACCATGAGCTTTACATCTTATCTTTACACCTTGGGCCTTGCATGTTATCATGTTGTGTATTTTAATGATTTGATCCTGGCAAACACGAATCTGTCTTATCTCTACTTGATTCTCTGACGACATCAGTCCAACACTTGACTTTTCTGGAGTTTCTGATCCTTGCATGCTCATTGAGAATTCCACTGGTTTGGTAGATTTAAAAACAAGTCAACATATGTTCACTGGCCACTTCGATGACCTCTTTTGTGAAGTACCTGTCCGTGTCTTTTCCCCGTTTTCAATGACATCACTTGGCTTGTTCTTAGTGATTTGTAGTGTTCTTCGTATATTCTGGTTAAGAAACCTTTGTCATACTTACCTGGCAGGGCAGATACCATGATCAGGAAGGTGGGTGGCTTTCCCGGGGCGAGGCTTGTCCACCACAGTCCGGGTGTGCTGACCCCTGCGATTTCCCCAAACGTGGGAAACTCGACTGCCTGATTTGTGTAGTGGGGGACTGCATTCGTGCTCTCCCCTGAAAAAAAAGAAGAAAACTTTGTCAGTCTTAAGTATCTTCTCCCACTCCGTAGACTTCTTTGTTGTTCTCTTTATGTTGTCTTTTGGTGAAAAGACATTCCTAATTTTATATAGTTCAAGTTATCATTTTATTTATTATAGCTGCTGTTCTTTGTGTCTTAAGAAATCTTCACCTAGCCCCAAATCATAAAGGTAGTCTCTGAAATTTTCTTCTAGAAGTGCTGTCTTCCTTTTCACATTTCGATAGTCAGTCCATCATAGAAAAACGTGATCAATTTTTTTCTAGACAGGTATGTAAATATCTATAATTCTCAAGGAAATAGAGTGAAAAGGCAGGGGGTGGGGGTTCATTTATGTATCAGAAGGTCAGGGAAGGCTGCTTTGTTGAGGTGACATGTGAATAGATACTAAAATAAACGAGGAGGAGACTCATGCATATACTTGGGGACAGAGGGTTGCAAGTTGAGGCAGCAGTAGTTTCAGGGGCCCTGTGGTGGGAGCGTATTAAAAATAGTCAAGGAACATCAAAGAGGCCGGTGTGAATGGAACACAGTGAGCACAGCAATAAATGAGACCAGAGATGTGCAGGGGGCCAGATCACGGAAGGCCTTAGTGTATTGGTGAGAGGTGGTTTTCCATAATGGTGAAGAACAGAGCTTCTGTCAGCCCATTCTCTAAATTCAAATGCTAGCTGTACTATTTAATGTGACCTTGAACATGTCATGGCATCTCTTTGTGCCTCATCTGTAGAGTGTCCTCATAATGTAAAATGGGATTAATAATACCAAATTAGGCTTGAGCGAATCCTGACTTTCATTTTTGACACCTATGTAAAAAGAGCTGAAATGAAAACATTTCATTTTTGAGCTTGTGATTGCATAAATACCAAGAATGGGTCTTGTATTAACTATATAGAAGGTAGTGTTTCAGACAACTCTCATGGGATAATTAACAAAAGAGTATCAGTGATAGTATTTCACTAACCAATGATAGTACTAATCACTAATTTCAGTGGCTATTCAGTGATAGTATTTCAATCAAGTGATATTGCACATTATTAGTGAGTTTTAATGAAATTTGAGAATAGGTCTGGATCTGACCACATATCAGAATGAACTTTCTCGTGGCCTAATTCAGAATATTTCATCAAGATGGTTCAAGTTTCATAAATGAAGACAAATTTAGGCCATAAAGATCTATAGCCTATAAAGGAAGATGGGCCTGAGTGGAATAACATCATTATTAGTGTTCTAATATGCAATATAATTAGATTTCCGGTCTAGACTCCTATGAAAAAATATAAGCAGACAAGTACATCAGGTCAAGATTTTAATTCACAATGTGGGATGAGAATATTTTGTGGGGTTGTTCTTTCTTATTAAAGGGTGACCTCCATTACAGAGTACGTGTTGAGGTCTGATACACATTTGGCAGTAAAACATCTTTGAAGCCTTTGATTCACTTCTCAGAAAGAAAGAAACATAAGTAGAGAGAAGTTGAGATTTATTTGGCTGTCTGGAAAAAATCCAGCCATAAATGCCTCTATTTTTCACATTCCATGGCTGGATACTTTCCGGAGAGCCCTCGCATACTGCATTTGCGTCTCGTACTGCCTCAGTTCGCCATTAGCCCAAGACTGACGAAATCCATTTCCTCCAGGGTAGTAAGTAAGCAAATGACTTGAGCAGAGTCCTCTGTGCCACATTTTCAGGTAGGGGATGACTGCAATGATAATAAATCTTGTTCCAGTTTCATGTATCCAACTATCGCTTTGTAAATACCCATCATGTTGTCCAGGAGAAGCTCAGTTTCACCCTCTCTGCTACCTTTGTTCAGCCCTTAAGAACAGGATCAGAGGTAAGAAGAGTCACCAAGACAGGTCCTGGGGAATACAGTCTTATCAGAAGGGTTTAAATTAGTCTGTTTTGGGGGAAATGCTCCACGGATACTACTCCTTGGGTACTTTTCATCCCACAAGGCCAGATAAGATGAACCTAGGAGTTAAGTCTGTGGGATAATAGTTCAAAGAATAAAAGTCAGAGATATTCACAGCTTCTCCTCCCTCTAGCCCCCCCACATCCCTCATTTCACCCCAAACAGGGAAGGGTGTGGCCATGCTGTCAGCTCTAGATGCCTTTTCCTTGATAGGGACAGAAACTAAGTCAAAAAGCCCAAGAGCTCAGACTAGTCGGGGTAAAAATGCATTCATCAAATGGCATATGGTCTGCTCAAGGTCACGTGGGTGTGAACTTGGGCTTGGCCAGAGCCCAACTGAATATACATGCTTCAGTGACCCGTATCACTTTCTGTGCATGTATTTCACTCCAGAACAGAATTCGCCTGTGCAGGCTTTCTTGGCATCCATCCCTTCATCACCCCTAACAGGTGGCAGATTTGGTGGACCAAGAGAGCATCTCCCCTGCGGGCCAGCATTTGGACAGTAGAGGCCCTCAGAGATTGAGGGAAGCTTTGGTTGGATTTGGTATTAGCAGAAGAAAAGGGTTTCCTTTTGGGTGCCAGCTTGCCCAGGACTTAAAATGCTGGATCAGCAAAGAGGTGTGAGAGCCAACGCCTGCTCTTCAGTGAGCTCCGCCTGATGCATCAAGGCTGTCACTGCTCTGGAAGCTCAGCCAAGGGACTCAAGCCAAAAGAATGAGATCACTGTCGCCTTCGTAATGTCCCATGGGTAACGAAAGTGGGTGGCAGGGAGAGTTCTCTTCCCAGAGAACATTCTGTCTTATTGCTCAGTCAGACAAGGACAAGTATATTTCAAATGTGTGGCATCTCAGCAGGAGGCAGGTCCCGGTCCACAATCCTTTTCCTGCAATTACACAATCCCAAAAGCTCTGGAAAAGACAAGGCTTTTTGTAAGTGCAGGAACGAAACTCATCAGGTACCCAAAGCAGTGCTGACGTTAGTTGTGTCTCTGAGCCCCAACCCATCGGTCTCACATCTACTGTTTGAATGTTTGTTATTTTAAAATTTGAGTTTAATTTCTCTCTTTGAAAAGAGTTAAAGCTGCCATGGTAGGTAACAAGAGAAAGAATGGAAACCAAGGAGGTATCTGCTGTAATCAATAATGCAGGAAGAAAAGTGCCTACGGAAGACAGAGCATGGTTTTTGTCTTAATGAAATAGAACGTGGAAATAAATACGAACAAAACAAACAAGGTCAGTTGTGGACCATTTCCCGTGCAGTGATGATCCAGGACTAAAGGAAAGGAAACATTGCAAAGGACAAACAATACACATTATGACCACGTGTTGATAAACAGTATTTGACAATGGAGAAGTGAACATATACAACTAGTTTGTTGGTCATGAAGCAAACTATAATATACTACTAAAATTGAATTTTGAAAGCAGTGCGTATACTCAGAGGGCACCTGTATTAGTCAGGGTTCTCTAAAGAAATAGAAGCAATGGGATCTTATTTTTTAAATATGTACATATATAAGAGATTTATTTTAAAGAACTGGTTCACATGATGGTAGGAGCTAGCAATTCCAAAATCTGTAGAGCAGGTAAGCAGACTGGAATTCCAGACAGTCCTACTATGTTAGCATCTTGAGGCAGGATGGGTAAGTGTGTGGTAAGTTCACAGTGATGGAAATTTAATACATATGGATTTATAGTTTTCATTAAATTTGAAATTTTTTCAACCATTAATTCTTCAAACATTTTTCTGTTCTCCTCTTCCTTTTGGGACATCAATTGCATGTATGAGTATATTGGCTTGATATTGTCCCACGGGCACTGAGGCCCTGTTCATCTGTTTTTAGTCTTTTTTCTCTTTGCTTCCCATTGGCTGGTTTCTATTGCAGTCTTTACATTCACTTACTTTCTCTTCTGTGGTGTTTAATCTTCTGTTAAACCCATGCAATGAATTTTTCATGTCTTTCATTGCTCTCATTATGTTGATGTTTTCTTTTACACACTTGAGCATATTTATAATAGCTGCTTTAAAGTCCCAAATGCTCATTCCCTCATCTCTGTCGTTGCTGGATCTGTTTCTATTGATTGATCCTTTGGTCCCAGGCATGAGTCCCATTTCCCTGCTTTTTCAAATGTCTAGTTAATGGACATTGACTGTTGGAATGGAAAATTGTATCTTGTTGGGCTCCTTCATTAAAGAGTGTGGGACATTTTTGTGGTAAGCTTCATCATTTCAAGGCTTGAATGTTTCAAGGTTTATATTTTTAAGCCTTGTGATGGTGAGTTTCAGAGTAGCCTTTACTTTAAGGCTAGTTCAGTCATTCTGCTAATATGGGCTCTTTCTAGGGTATCTAATGAATGCTTTAGTGCTCCATAAGGATTCCTCATTCTGACTGGTGGGAACTGGAAAGTGTCCCAGCTCTATGTGAGCTCTAGGAATTGTTCAGCTTACAAATCCCTGGTCTTTCTCTGTCTGGCCTCATGGAGTTGCACTCTATGTATCTGAAGTTTAGTCTCTTTATTCTTTAGCAACAGACTTATGGGGACCCCCAAATCAGAGAGCTCTTTTTCTGCATTACACCCTCCATTCTGGTATGCCTTACTCACCTCTCTGAGGTGAGTCAACAATACGATTGTGCTCCACCTGGGATCCTGCTCCCGTACTGTGGTCCAAAAAGTGCTTCCAAGGAGGAAAGGAAGGGTGATTGGAGAGCTCACCTTATTTGCTTTCCTTCTCTTGAACATCACAGTCTTGCACTGAATACTATCTGGTGTTCAAAATATTAATGTATTTTATCCAGTTTTCATTTTTGACAACAGGAGGAATAGTCTGGACCCAATTACTCCATCATGATCGGAAGCGCAAGTTGGAAGGAGTGTTCTAAAGGCCGTGGATCACGCTGCTGCTGCATTGTTTGAGAATCTGACATTAGCTATCTCCCGATGACCTATCCTCCTCTCTGAGGTCTTCAAGAATGTGTATGTGTGTGTGCATGTGTGTGTGTGTGTGTGTGTGTATCCATTTATATGTTATATGTACATTTATATATGTATGTATGTATATATGTAAAAACTTTGCCTTAGTTTTAACCTGTGTATAATTGGAATTCTACTGATTATTTCTCTTACAAACAAAAAATAATATTTGGCTACATTTATTTCACTATTTTATTTACTATTTTATTACTATACAGTTGAACTATAACATTATTTATAGTCCTTAGCACACTTAATTTGAATAGTCACGTGTTTCACTGTAGAAATATTAATATATTTGCTTTTGGGGTTCAACTCAGCCTGCCATAACAAAATACCACAGACTAAGTGGTTTAAACATCAGACATAATTTCTCACAGTTCTGGAAGTGGGGAAGTCCAAGATCAAGGTGCCAGCTGATTCCATTTCTGGTGAGAACTCTATTCCTAGCTTGCAGGTGGCCAACTTCTTATGTGTCTTCACATAGTGTGCATACACACACACACACACACACAGAGAGAGAGAGAGAGAGAGAGAGAGAGAGAGCTGGTGTCTCTTCCTTTTTTATAAGCATACCAGTTCTATCAGATCAGGGTTCCAGCCTTATGACTTCATTTCATCTCAATCACCTCTTTAAAAGCCCCATCTCCAATACAGGCACACGGGAGTTACAGCTTCAACACATGAATTTTAGCAGGACAAAATTTAGTCCACAGCACCTGCAGACTACTGAGGTATTCTGTTAAATACGATATAAAAATGCATGACCCTTCTAAAAATCTTTACAATTTGAAATTATGAAATATCCAGACACAAAGGTTTCTGTGAAGGGACTGCTGATGTATAGGAAAGTATCCTATAACTTCTTTTCTTCAGAGTTGGAATTATAGAAATATTGGTCCAAAAAATAATACCATTTTAGGGAAATAAAAGGCTATGTTAAGGCCGTTTCTCCCTAAGCTTTTTTCTAAGAAAGGCTGGGGCTATTAGGAACTTGATGAAAGGGGTCTAGAAATCTCACCTCTATTTGCATTTCAGCATCAGCCTTGTCTGGACCTTTGTGTGGAGTCAAGCAGGTCTTCAGAGTCTTCACTTACTAGTCAAGAAGAAGGCAGGACCAGGGACTCTGATTACGAACACACACTCTTCTGGGTCCAACACTCTTATCGACTCTAGTTCTGCCACTTCCTGGTGGAGTGTCCCTGGACAAGCCTCACATGACAGTAATAACAGTGCTCCCTCAAGGGGTATTGTGAGGATTCAATGTCATAATTCCCAGAAAATACTGGGCACAGATAGAGCTTGCCACAGAGTGGGTTCTCAGTAAATGTCTGACTATTGCTGTCACTGTTTGTGTTATTACTACTGAAGGTCAGGAACAGTAGACATTATTTTGGTATTTTCCATTAGGTGAAGGTGGTTCTGAGAAGAAGGAAACGTTCTTAGCAAAGTCCTTCTCTTGCCCCTCTCATGGCCATTCTGTGTCTATCTGTGGCCCTGGGTGTATGCCTTCTTGGAGACAGGTGAGCTGTCTCCTTTCTGCTTCTCCTGCATCTGTAGAGTTCCAGGGACTTCATGTTTAGCAACCTGAGGAAGGAAAGTAAAGGAGCAAAGAGCAACCCTTCTGAGGCAGCTTTTTGGAAGCTTGGCTTTCTGATGATGATGATGAGTCTGCTCTCTTTTCCCAGAGATGATGCCTGGAGAACCTCCAGAATGTTCCCCATGGACCCCATCACCTAAACTCAGCCCTAAAGGCAAACAATTCACATGGCCCACCCCTCACACAGTTACTGCTCACCTATGCACAGATCTATGGGGCCCCTCCTGGGACAGAGAGTGAAGGAACATGCTCCTTCCCCAGAAATAGCTCTTCATCTGTGCCTTGAAGTTCTTGAATTACACTAAGCCATCTAATCCTCAATCTCAGTTATTATCTAAAAGCAAGCACTCCTGAGACAGTGGTTGAATTCACACCACGTGAAAACGAACTAGAACACATCTTGAGGGCAGATTTTCGTAGGCATCACAGAGCAATTTCATCAACTGTTTTCTTAGAGCTCTGGGTGGTTCTCTTATTAGGCCTGACCTGTGCAATGACAGTTCAGTAGAAATGCAGGCTCCCAAGTTCTGTCTATTCTGCACTACGGGGTGTTCTGACTCAGGTGTCAGAACTGCCTCAGCGCATGTTGAGAGCTCCCTGGAGAGATTTCTGCCATCACTTCCAGTACTGCCAGTTACTTTCTGTATCACACGATCTGTGTCCTCCCCAGCTTCACTAACTGCGTGTACAGGGTTTCCTGCTATGTCTTGCATACCCCTTTCTGAAGTTTATGTGAGAAATTTTAAGCTGGGTTAAATGGAAGGGATTGTAGAATGGAAATGCAATATTAAAACTAACTGACGGTCTCTCTTGTTTTAATGTGGCTACTAGAAACTTCAATTTTACATTTGAGGTTATATTTCTATTGAATAGAGCTGCCTGAGAGAATTCCAGTCATTTTTAAAAAATGAAACACATAGGTACAATTTAAAAATACTTAAATTTGGGGGGTTATTAACAACCTCTATGCTTTCCCTAGGCCATGAATTCTTTTTGTAAAGCATCTTAAATCACTGTTTCTTTTACTGAAAACAAAAAGCTCAAATGTTTTGAGGATTAAGGAGAACAAGAGGGTCAGAGAAAGGGAGATGGCACCTGCTGGCAGTGTCCTTGTCCTATGTGCTGTGACGTGAGCTGGTCAAATGGTACTTATAGTTTGATATGTAAAAAGGAAGAAAACAAGCGATTTTTAAATCCTGATGTCCTCCTATCCCTCTCCTAATCTCTCTCCCGGCTGTCTTCTAGGAGGGTGGGAGGCTTTGGGTTGGGAAGCTGAGTGGCCTTGGCAGAGACAGGAATGGAGTCTGGGGAAGCTGGCTCCTCAGCACAGGCAGGTGAAGAAAAAAGCAATTCAACAGAGTGTCACTTGCTCATGTGCAGGGGCTCGTAGCAGTAGGGACCAGTGATTTCGGTCTCAAGCCAATGGGATCCAGAGAAAGTCAAGTAGTGAAAAGTAACCTTCATGCCCAGACAATAAAGAGTAAACCGACGACCACGCCAGTCTTCTGATGGATGATGAATGGGCTATCCACTAAGACTTGTCCCCAGGAGCAAAGGTGCAGGATCAGTCACTTTTCTTACAGCATCGAGTCTTCAGTTTTCTCTCTTGCTGTCCACATGGTGCCAGTTGGCCATTAAGAAGTAAATGATGCATGAAGCAGAGACTATGGGAACTCTTCTTGTCCTCCCACAGACAATGTGTGGAGTGTGGAGAGAAACATCTAAAAATGTGTCTCATTCATTTTTGCCGGGGCAATATTCTAAGTATTGGACCAATGACATTGCTTGAAAGTTATTACTGTTTATATAAAGAGTTAATCCAGATAAACTATAGATTCTGAGTTCATAAATGTCTTACATATATGTTGGAACATTTGGAGAGGTGAAAAAAATTTAAATAAATGTCTTGTTTTCAATATGGAGTCTTTACTTTGCAGTTTGATATATCTAAGCACACTATATACATGTAATCAGAAATTAGGAGAAAATTTCCAGAATAGTTTAACTTACTGAAAAGATCACTGAGAAGTTATCTAGTAAGATTTTAAGACTATTTTATTTGCTTGGTAGCTGACTTACTCTCTCTTTCCATGATTTCTTTGTTACTTTAAGGTAAGTTAATATGCATTGCTTTTTCCTTTTCTTCTTTTTCCTTTTTTTCTCTTTCTGACACCAAACACATCATTCCAACATCAACCAATTCTCCTATTCTCTGATACCCACTGGTGTCCAACAGTTCAAGTCAACTCTGACATGAACTACCCAGAGTTAGCACTGACCCCACAGGTTAATGGCTCAGTCACACAAGTCCCCACTTCAGACTCCAGCTACAAATGGGGTTCCCAGGCTACCCAAACTTCTGCCTGCCTACCAACTCAAGGTTTCCCACAATCCCCCACTCAGACACAATAATTCTCTCTGGTAACTTATAGAACTCAGGAAAGTGATTTACTTACTATTATTGTTGTATTATAAAAGACATAAGTAAGGGACAGTCAGATGGAAGCGATGCGTAGGGGAGGTAGGGCGGGGCTGGCTTACCTCTCTCCCAGCACCTTGATGTGTTTGCCAACTAGGAAGCTCTCTGAACCACATTGTTTAGGGGTTTTAAGCAAGTTTCATTATATATACCTGATTGCTTAAATCAATAGCCGTTGGTGATTGAACGCAAATCTCCAGCTCCTTTCTCCTCTCCAGAGGTAGGGGTACAGGTGGGGCTAAAATTTCTAACCCTCTAATCACACACGTGTTTTCTCTGGATCCCACTGACTTAAGACTGTATTGGTCCCCTGATGAGTCACCTCTTTAGCAGACAAAAACAGTAAATTCCAAGAGGTTTAGGAGCTTTGTACCAGGAATCAAAGACAAAAATCCAATTTTTGTTACACCCTAAAATGATCATGATAAATAATATTGATCATTAACATTTGTTGGTTGTCAGACTGACTTCTGAGTGCTATGTAGGTGTTTGCTCATTGCTATGTGTTGGGAGCTGACAGGTGAAGGTGGGAACAATGTGTAACCCTAGAGATTCTGATGGAGTAGAGGAGGGGTGAGGCATAAGAATCAGTGGTTTCTTTATTGTTAAATTTATCGGGGTGATGACATTGATTAGCAAAAACTACATAGGTTCTAGGGTACAATTTTGAGGTGCATCGTCCATGTATTACGTTGTGTGTTCACCACCCAGAGTGAGTTCTCTTTCCATCACCATATATTTGACTCTCACTCCCTCCTCTCTCATCCCCTCCCCGCTGGCCCTCAGGTGACTATTGACTGTGTCCAAGAGTTATTGTTTCTTTGTTGCTTTCAGCTTTATATTCCACATGAGTGAAATCATATGGTTCTTGGTTTTTTCTGCCTGGCTTATTTCGCTTTGCATGATGATCTCAAGGTCCATCATGGCAGTATTTCATCTTTTCTTATAGCTTAGTAATAGGAATCAGTGTTTTTAATATCACTCTCAATGCCTCTAATGCAGGTGGTCCTCACATTACTCCTTGGAGACAAACTACACCCTTTAAAGTAGTGCTGACACTGTTTACCGTTTAGTCCAACACTGCAGTCAGACTGATGGGTATGTTTTTATCAAATTCAGAAACATCTCATTTATATTCTCTAAAGCTGATATAGCTAATGTTCGCCCAAAATTTTATTCTAATGCTAATTTGATGTCACAGAACTCAAAAGGCCAGTTCGGTGTTGGAAATAAAGAGCAAAGTACTGAAGACTCTCTTGTGTCCCCAGAGGCTTCACTGAGAGTTCTGCCCTAGCAATAGATCAAATATCTAAGAGCTGAGCTTCTCAGGCTCACCATTACTGACATGATTGATGGGCTGGATAAATCTTTGTGGGGAGCTGTCCCTGTGCGTTGCAGAAGGTTTAGCAGCATCTCTGACCTCTACTCACTGGATGCCAGTAGCTTGTACCCTTTCCCAACCTCCAGTTGTGAGAATCAAACACATCTCCAGCCTGTTGAAAAAGTTCTCTGGGGCAATATCTGCTCCAGTTGAGAACACTGCTCTAAGGGAAATCAGTGAAGTATGCTGTGATAACCTCTCCTCTCACTGCTTCTCGCCCTTTGGTTAAATAGTTTTATACTGTGGGGAAATAAGCAAAGCATCAAAGAACTAGTTAAAGGCAACATTAAGGTAAAGAGGAGCAACCATGTGGATGCTCCTCTGGCCTACCGGGTGCCTTCTGGACCTCAGGTGAGAGTCCTGGGCAGGGGGGCGGGGGGTGGGGGCAGAGATCCTTGTTGGCTGCACTTTTCTTCCAGCATTTAAAGTGATCCTGAAATGGAGATTGAATCAATCTTACCCCACCTTCACCACAACTAAAAGTTCCCAAATTAGACCGTTGAAAACATCAATTTGACATCTGGACCTGGGATTTCCGGGACCTCAGTGAGAGATCAAAAGATAATGCCAACGTTATTAATAGCTTGCCTCAGGTTGTTGAGATTGGCCCAAGCAATTCTATCTTTGCAGAATAAATTCCCTAGTCCACTTGGGAAAGAGAAGTAACGGATCGTTGATTTCTCTGTAGATGCAGGAACTTTATGTGTAGCAAGGTGAGAGAAAACAGAAATAAAATATCCTCACCTTTGCTGTCCAGAAAATACATCCTCTTGGAATATGTTTGGATGATTCAGTTTCCACAGCATGGTGTAACTGTGGGAACCCTTCTCAGTTTTTCAATATGAAATGAAAAGGGGTTTCTTGTAATTGTAAGAAGCTGTACAGGGACTGTCTGCCCTGTCTGGGCCTGGGCAGAAATACAGGGTCTGGCACACATAATTCCCCTTTTTTATTTACAAAATCATAAGCATGTAATTCGGTAACATAACAATATCATAACTACATTAACAACTACTTTAAAAAGGGCGTTACTTCTGCTGGACCCTGTAGTTGGCATAAGTAGTCTGTGATGGGTCCAGGACTGAGGGCTAGAGAGACTTCTTCCCTAAGGCTGACCCCACCCCAGCCATCCCACCCTTGTCTAAAATTAGAAAAACATTCAGATGAATGAAGTTACAGCTTGTAGCCCATCCACGGCCCTTCAAAAACTTCAAACATTCATGGGAAGATTAACAGTTGAGATGACATCAATCATTCACACCTTAGTGTAATTTAATTATTTGGCACAAGGAAAACAAGAAATTAGCATAGTCCTTGAGACTTTGGGGAACATTTTTGAGGTAGGGAGAAGGAAAAGATTGTTTGGGAGGTGGTATTTTAACACTGATTATCTAGAAAGAGGAAGCTGAAGCAAAAATTAAGTCTAACAATCTTTTTCTCTCTAATGCTTTATTGTTGTTGCTGTTTTAAACTATTAAAGAATACATACTAAGTCAAACAATACAAAAGCATGTAAAATGTGTGGTCTCTTCCTCTCCACACCACTTCCACTGCCATGTAAATGCCATATTAACATTTTATTTATTGAGTATCTTTTCATTGGATTTATTAGGTATGGTTTTTCATGTTTATACAAACTCACAAATTAGGTCTGACAAGTTTGCAAACTTACCACCATGCACTTATGTTGGCAGCACTGTACAAACAACCCAGTAAGATTTCATAAACTTGGTATATCTGTGTCTCACAGCTGTGCTTATGTCGATATGTGGTGGTATTTTGCTGAGTGGCAAACATAATTGTTATAGCATGTTTTTATGTGTTGTGAGAATGTCAGAGCTTGAATTATAGCAACAAACAAACATAAATTCCTTGATAAATTTGGCAAGAGTGGAAGTGAAATCAGGGACACGTTAGTCCAAGTTTATGGGGATAATGCTGTGAAGAAAATGGCAGTGTACAAACGGATAAAACGTTTTTCTGAAGAGAGAGAAAGCGTCACTGATGAAGAGAGGTCAGGGTGGCCTGTAATGAGCAGAACTGATGAAAACATTGCAGAAGTTTGTTGAATTGTGCATCAAAATCATCAGCTGACTGTGAAGACCAAGTAAAGATCAATAGAGAAACAGGAAAATCTTAACTGAAAATCTTGACATGAGAAAGGTGTGTGCAAAAATGGTTCCGAAGGAACTCACCAATACACAAAAGCAAAAGAGAGTCGAAGTTTGCCAAGACCTTTTGGAGAGGCAAAACAATGTTTTGGGCCGTGTTATCACTGTTAATGAAACATGGGTGTACCAATACCACTCCGAAAAAAGCGTCAAAGTGCACAATGGAAGTCAGCCAATTGTCCACTACCAAAAATGTTCTGCCAGCCCAAATCAAGAGTCAAAATGATGTTGCTAACCTTTTTTGATATCAGAGGGATTGTTCATTATGAATTTGTACCAACTGGACAAACAATCAACCAAGTTTACTATTTATAAGTGCTGAAAAGGCTGGTGAAAAAGATGAAAACGACCTGAACTTTTCACCAACAACTCATGGCTCTTGCATCACGACAATGCACCAGCTCACACGGCACTGTGAGGGAGTTGTTAGCCAGTACACAAATAACTGTATTGGAACACCCTCCCTACTCACCCGATCTGGCCCCTGATGACTTTTTTCTTTACCCACAGATAAAAAAAAAAATTGAAAAGAAGATATTTTGATGACATTCAGTACTACAACAGCTCAGATACCCATTCTAGAGAAAGTTTCAAAATTGCTTAGGCACTGCCATTGGTGCATAGCTTCCCAAGGGGAGTACTTCAAAGGTGACCATAGTGATATTCAGCAATGAGGTATACAGCACTTTTTCTAGGATTAGTTTGTGAAATTAATTGTCCAACCTTGTATGTATGATACATGTATTTAGGTTTTTGTTGAGATTTTTTTTTTTACAAAAAAATGATCATTCCATATGCTTAGTAATTTATCACAAACATCTTTCCAAGTTAATGCCTTTTCCTCATTTTTTATAATAGCTACATGTATTCAATGATATAGTTATATCAATATTTATTCAACAATTTCTCTGTTTGTGGCTATGCCTTTTATTTCCTGTTCTTTATTATTAAAGATAATGCTTCATAATATAGTAATCAATAGACAAACTATGGTATAGTCATATAATGGAATACCATAGTTAAAATAAATGGACTAGATATATGTGTATATAATAACATGTTTAGATCTTAAAAACTATCTTGAGTAAAAAATACACAGAATAAGATTTCTTATTACATAAAATGTTAAGCATATAAAAGAAAACTATACAGTGATTATGAAAATATATGGATATAATAAAAATTGTAACAGAAGCAAAAAATAACAGAAGCTTAAAAAAATCCTAGGTTTTATATCTGCATATGCTGTTGCTTTTATTTCTGTAAGAAAGATTTATAGGACAAAGACACTTGGGACACTTATGTCAAAGACAGCCGTCTCCATGTCTTTGTTTCACATGACATGGTTTGGAGTGAATTTACTCTCCTGTTTACTAGCTTTTAAACATGTTTCAGTTTGTCTCATTAACTTAAATCCTATTTGGAAAAAGTAGAGATATAAGAAAAATAATAATAATTTAAAATTCCTCTTCAAGTGCAACACTTGAATAGAACACAAAATTCAGAGGAAGTTGAGGGGAGTCTAAATAGGACATACTTCACCTGACGATTCACTCTCCTTGTCCAAAAGCCCATGCTTTTATTTAGAGATGGCAAAGACTTGCTTTCACTTTGAAAGCAGCAGTTTTACTGATAGTTTGATCCTGACTCTCAAAAATATAAACATTCCAAAAAGGATCTGAGAAAAGTTTTTCTTAATGGTCCAAATACAAAGCTTGGGCAGTTTATCCACCCCAAAGAGATATAGAATGAAACAATCAGGACTAGGCAAGTCTGTTTTTATACAGTATAGATATCAAAGATGGAAATGTGGAGTGGATGTGTGGACGCACGATCCAGACTGCCGCCGTGTCTGAAACTGTCCCTTTGAAGGTGTCATTCTATCTGGGCACGCATGCATTTCAACAGTCCAGCACGTCCAGGACGAATGGCCTTGCAGGCAGCCACTCTAGAAAACAACCTTGGGTACAATTTGTGGCTGTGGCGCCTGCCCTGTTCTAGGTTCTTCCCCTAAAACTCCAGAAGCCTGTCTGGTGGCACTCATAGGAGAGGCCATGCTGTTTGCTGTCCTATGCCAGGCAAATTTGGGAAGAGCAATTAGGGCAAAGTAAAATGATCTCTGTCTCTGTCTCTGTCTCTGTCTGTCTCTCTCTCTCTCCACACACACACACACACACACACACACACACACACACACACAGTTGATACAACATTAGTTTAATGAAGGGATATCCAATCTTTTAGTTTCCCTGGGCCACATTAGAAGAAGAAAAATTAATAGTCTTGGGGCACACATAAAATACACTAATACTAACAATAGCTGATGAGCTTAAAAAAAGGTCTGTACATAATTTTCATAATGTTTACAGATTTGTGTTGGGCTGGATTCAAAATCATCCTGGGCCCTACGAGGCCCATAGGCCGTGGATTGGACAAGTTTGGTTTAAGCTGTACAACATGTTGAATTGCTACATTTATATATTGCAGTTTGATTACCACCATCACTTGGCTAACACCTCTATGGTCACATAATTCACACAATGTAGTGGGAATATTTAAGACCTAGTCTCTGAGCAACTTTGAAGTATATAATACAGTATTGCTGACTATAATCACAACACTGTGCATTAAATCTCCAGAACTTATTCATCTTCTAGTTGCAAGTTTGTACCTTTCAACATCTGCCCATTTCCCCCACCCTGCAGCCCCTAGTAACTACCATTCTACTCTCTGTTTCTACAAGTTCGCCTTTTTTAGATTCAATGTACAAGTCATATCATAAAGTATTTGTTTTCTTTGAATTATCTGACTCAGTATAATGCCCTCAAGGTCCGTTTTTGTTGTTTAAAATAGCAGACTTTCCTTCTTTCTCAAGGCTGAATAATATAATATAATATAATATGCAACACATGTTCTTTATCCATGCACCTATTGACAGACTCTCAGGTTGTTTCTGTAGCTGGGCTGTTATGAATGATGGGAATGCAGATATCTTTTCGAGATTTCGTTTTCACTTCTTCTGCACACATACCCAGAAGTGGGATTGCTGGGTGATGTGGTAGTTTTATTATTAATTTTATGAGGAACTTTCATACTGTTTTCCATAGCTGCTGAACCGATTTACATTCTCACCAACAGTGCAGAGGGTGCCCTTTTCTCCACACCATTGTTATTTCTTGTCTTCTCTATGACAGTCTTTTTAACAGGTGTGAGGTGACATCATGGTGGTTTTGATCCGCATTTCCCTGATGATTAGTGATGTTGAGCATTTTTTCTTACGTCTTTCAGACATCTGTATATCCTCTTGGGAGAAGTGTCCATTCAGTTCCTCTGTCCATTTTTTAATCATATTGTTTGTTAGGATTATTTGGTGGTTGTTATTGAGTTCTTTACGTCTATTGGTTATTAACCCCTTATCAAATGTTGGTTTGCAAATATTTTCTCCCATTATATAGGTTTGCTTTCCATTTTGTTGATATTTTTCTTTTGTCATGTGGAAGCTTTAGTTTGATATAGTCCCACTTGCTGATTTTTGCTTCTGTTGCTTCTGCTTTTCGTATCAAGAATTTCTTAAATATATAATTTAAAAACCTCTCATCCTATCTATTCATCAGAATTCTCCCCTTAAGGCAAGTTACCTTACCTTAAACCTTATCTAGATGCAGAAGTTACAAACTGAAGTCACCCTCTAAACCCCTGCTGAGAGGAAACAGGGTCTATGGTGTGGGGGCTACAAGGGGACAATGAGGAAACAACTAAGTGAAGTACTTTCTCTAGACCCCCAGTTCGGGAGGAATTCTTTACATCCTCCCACCCTGTTGCCTCCCTACTGTCTACCTTTGAAACTGTCTTTTAAGTTATTTGTAAATAATCCAAAAAGGGTAAGATGTTCTTTTTCTTGGTTTTTATACCTCACTATGCTAACTACTATCTCTGAATTTGTCACATTTCTAAGATTTTAAAATGAGAGTATTAGTGAAGTCACGTTCCAACTGATACTAAGATTCATTAGGTGATCAATTCCTTAACACAGTGCCAAATTTATTGTGTATTCTCGCTGAGCTATGGGCATGTGATCTGCTCCCAAGGTACACACCAGCCTTTAGGTATTAGACAAGTAATTTCCTAACTACACACCTGGACTACCCTACTTCTCCACAAAAATCCAGTGGAATTCCCACTCTAGTTTGAGAATCCTGTACATATTTTAACCTAGTGTTGTAACGAAACGATCAGCGTCAGCCTATGAAGTTATTTGTTTCAGAATTCAGGGGCTGTGTGTCAGTCACCACTTTATTTTTATCTCCCAGTACAGTACCTTGCACATAGTAGGCATGCTAAAAATGTTTTTCAAATAGTTGTGAAGTGAAAAAAGTGATGTGGAGAAGGAAACTGAGATTTCCTGAGCACCTACTACACGTAAGTGCTTTGCAAAGATGATCACATTCTTTGGTGTGTGTTTGTGTTCTGCATGGTGTATGGGTCCCAGAACAGTACTAAGACCAGTGGACACTATAGGATGATGCATTTCAGTTCAACATTGAGAATTTTTTATTGTTCAGAGCTGACTAAAGATAGACTTTGCTGCCGCAGGGAGGGTGCTATTGCTGGGTAAATAATTCCCTATGGCTATGCAGAGATTGCCGATGTAATATGGCGACCCAAGTGTCAAGTCGGTGGGGACTGTCAACCGGAGTAGGATCCCATACTCAGAGGCCTAAGAATACTGACTTCTCCCTTGACACCAACCATAATACAGTGGCTCGCCTTCAGCCTCAGTTGGAAATAGGGACTAATGGGGTCTGTGCATAGTCCTTCCAAAGAGCATAATTGTTATTTAGCATCAACAGTTTTTGTGCAGAAATATGGGTCCTGTGTTTAGAAATCTATTTTTCGAGAGAAGTAAAAAGTTCTTTTTTTATGTAAAACCTCCTGGTTTTTAAATGTGCTATTAAATACTCCATGGAGTGGGGGGAACCACTAGGAGCCACACAACACAATACATTTGGCCTATTCAGTGCGTTATCTCTACAACTAATAATATTTAAGGTAAACCTGAGATTCTTGAACTATTTGCCTTAGAGAATGGTTATAATCCAGTATTTGGTTGTAAATTATAAGTCCTCTTATTTAATGGCAGTGTCCTACTTTCACAAGCTTTCTACCTTTAACTTTTACACAAGAGGATTTATGGGTGCTGGCCCTATTTATGTCTCTGTTTTTTGTCATTGCATCAAAGGCTTATCTGATTATTGTAAGTAATTTCATCAACCACAGAGTTGATTGATAACACAGTGACAGAGGAAGTCAGGTAATCTTATTATGACTTCCAGCACAGGGCTCAGCTCTCAGGGGGCACAGATCAACTACAATGAATTAAAACCCTGTCCAAGATGATGCACATGCTCGTGGTGATATTTTGACAGTTCCAGTTTGGTATTATCTATTCAGGTGTTGTCTCAGCAAAATGAGAGAAGCCCTGCCTCCAGTGAATGTCCTTTGACCATGTAGTGAAAACTTGCTTAGAATAGAAGCTCTTTATAAAATGATTTCTCCCCTTCTTCATTTGAGAAGGTGTTTTCTATTATCTGGAATTTAGAAAGAGTTATGCAGAAACCACAAATGTCTTCTCCTGGGAGAATATAGTACTGATGTCCATGTCCTATAAGCTTCTAATTGTTGATTTCTATGGAATGACCTGAAATGTCTTAGATCAACTCTGCTCTGGGCTATAGGAAAAAAATCCAAGTCCATTCTTTCTTTCTTTCTTTTTCTTTTCTTTTCTTTTTTGGTTTTTGTTGTTGTTGTTGATGATGATGATGATGTCTTAGTCCCTTCAGGTTGCTATAACAAAATACCATAAGTTGGGTGGCTTACAACATTTATTTCTCCCAGTCTGGAGGCTGGGCAGTCCAAGATCAAGGCACTGGCTAATTCTGTGTCTGCTCAGGGCACGTGGTAACCTTACAGGAAGGGACAAGCTAGCTCCCTGGGGTCTCTTTTATGAGGGCACTGATACCTAATCACGAGGACTCCACACTCATGACATAATGACCTCTCAAAGGCCTACCTTCCTTACACCACCACCTTGGGGGTTTGGATTTCAATGTATGGATCTTGAAGGAACACAAGTATTCAGACCATAGCCTTTGGGTTGTACATTCTTCCTCCAATGGAATGCTTTATTTGCCGCACTCACAATTTTGGTATGTCCTAAAGGAATGATGCCAAGGAGGCTACTTGGCCAACTTTTAGGGTTGTAGGACTTCAAGTATCTTCTCTGAATAAAATAAAACCCAGTGGTTCCATGTGGTCCATTCTCTTTAGCAGGAACTAATTAGGGTTAAGGATCAACCTATGGTAACAAATAGTGAATTTTCCCGGAGCCTGTCTACTACATACGAGTACAGTCCAAAAAGTATCCAGCCGTGTAGTATGAAAACTAGAGGCTTTTATGGCTAGATTTTTTTCCCCAGACAACCCTCATATATCTTTCATACTGTGACATAAGTATGCAGCGTTGGGAGACAATTCTCCAAGGTCTTTCAGTTTCTGCCAGTATTGCAAGTTAGGTACTGATGCCCATTGTTCCAATATCTTTTCCTGATTGTTACGTAGCGAACAGCTTTGGAAGATACAATCCCTGCCTCCAGAGCAAACATCAAGTTTTCTTATAATTCTGGAAAATAGAGATACCACTTCCCTCCAGAGAAAAGAATATGCTCAGTGCCCATTATAAAAAGTTCAGATGACCTAATCTCAGGGTTCGTGTCCTGTAATAAAATCCTCTCTGTATGCATGTACCATCTGGCCTTCTTCACGTCGCTCTGTGGGAATTGGAGTTCAGGCAACTGGTGAAAACTGCTGATACTCTGGCTAATGGGATTGCTGGGTAAATAATAAAATGTCCTTTGTATCTAGTTTAGGAGACTTATGTTTTCTAGTACCCATAAAACTGTACTGGGCTAACTTGATAACTTGTAAATACAGTGAAATTCCAGACATTTAATTCTTGACTAGCAACTGACTAAGTTTTCAAGAATCCTAAGTCAACAGGCAAAGAAGAGGGTACCAAAGTGGATGGGTAATGGATCCTGATTATCAAGGGGAAACTGGGTTGCTGCTATGCAGTGGGGCAGAGAGAACTATGTCTGAAATCCCAGAGGGACCTCTGGGGACACCCGTAAGAATGGATTAATGGAAAACAGCAGCAATCCAAGAAAGAAAAGGCACTCGACAATGCAGAGTTTTGAGAGTAAATGTTTAGAGTTATACCATTTCACAAGGTAAAAATATGGAATATGTAGTGGAATAAGGAATTTATAAACATCAAATATGGATCTTGAGCAGATAAAGAAATGACCATGGTGGTTCTGCACTTTTTTTCCTGGCTAATTTTCTTGTTAATTCCCCCCTCCTTTCCCCTTCTTGGTTACTTTTCTAATACAATCTTCAGGTTATCCAACGTCTAGGCTTATGACTGCAGTAGGAGAAAAATCAACATCATCCAGAGATGGAGACCGTGATCATCTGCCATAAATAACACCAAGACTCCTGGAACTTTGTGCTCTTATATTTTGGGGGAGAGTGTTAGAGCACCTCCATTTGTACAAAGGATACTTGCATTTTGTCAGGTGGAAGCATAAAGATGTCAGCATTGAGGTGTGGATGTTCAAATGTATATGGGGGACAGGTGGCAGGACGGAGGAGAGAGAGAGTTAGTTTCTCCTGTTCATGTGTGAACACTTTAGCCAAAGAGGTAGATGGCGCTGGTTTTACTAAATCGAAGGTTCTTCGCCAGCTGGCTTCCTGTTGGGTTTGCTAGTGGAGGACTTCATAAAGAGCCTGGAGGAAAGCAACAGGGAGTTCCTTCTTCGTGCGTGTTTGCTGTTTCTGTCCGCACTACTCCAGCCCCAGCACTTCCTCCCAGCCCTGTCAGTGGTGACAAACGCCAGCTTCCCCCCGGCACCCCCAGGACCCATCACAGTTCAGCGCTTCCGGGGTGTCCGCACCAGCTCAGTAGCACCTCCGTCTCAGAGGTCTGAACCCCGGAGCCATGGCCACTTCTCCAAGATTCAGGTAACCCCGACTTGCCTTTGTTTCCCCCAACCGTAGGGGTGGTAGCAGTGTCCTCACTTATTATCTCTGATCATCTCCCTGATCTTTTGCTCTCCCATCCCCCCAACACTTGTGTACCAGTTTCTCACGTTAACTTTCCTCTGTTGAAGTACTGAGTGCAATTTCTGTTGTCCTGACTGGACCCCGACAGACGTAACTGACTTTATGACGTGCTTTTATTTATATTTCTATCAGAGGACTGCACCGTAGGTGAGTAGTAGTGATACTTTGATACTTCAAGCTGTCAATTTGACTTCTATAAATTCCCTTGAGTCATGAAGTCTGATGGAGACAAGAATTTAAATTATGAGCCAAAATGTGTTTTGAGAGCACTTAGGAAATTCCACTATTACCCTCTTTTCTTTCTGTCATCGTGTTTTCAAGTGTTTCTTATAAACAGCCTTTAGGCAGTTACTATTTTTTTAAGTTTCATTACTCAGTTTCTAATTTTAATAGGCAAATTTCAGCTCATTCACAATTAGTGTAGAAACTGATAGACTTGACTGTCATTCTTTCATTCTACTCTGATAAAAATGAACTTCACTGCTGTTTCCGTTTTCCTTTTTTCTGTTTTTCCAGGTTTGGTCATCCTAAATTTCAACCTTATTTCCATGAATAACTGAAAGTTAACTACGTGACTGAAGAGTTGTTTTTTTCCCCTTGAGGAAGACCAGAGTTATAAAATGCTATTTGCCTAATGGTTATGATCTCATTCGTATGGTTCTGCCAGGAATCTTTTAGGGAAACAGGTTGGCAGAATGGATTCAGAAGGTGCCATCCTGGGTGCCATAGACATCACGATGGTGACATTGCTTTGGCTGTCCATTAGATACTCCCTCTCCCCCCGCCACACATACATACACCCCCTCTCTAAAACATAGAAGTAAATTAAAAGGGAAAAGCTTGAAATCAAAGCAGTTCTACTATGAAAAGAGCTTATGAACTGAATTGATGTGAAAGTTGTTGTGTGCCTTTATGGTCTGATAGGCCTTGGTTTGCTTCCTTGTCTCTCAAGAAGTATTGCTTATCCTGGCAAACTCCCATTCATCCTTTGCAAAGCAGTCCCAGGGTCTTTTCAGTAAATCCTTCCCTGCCCATCTGCTCCGAACTTGCTTCCTTCTTTGTGCCCTCTCCCTGTTGTCCTATGCATGGCAGCCCCTGAGATACTGTTTTCCAATTATTGTCCTCTGCTTGAGGCTACACAATGCTTGAGGGCAGGAACTTGGGTTCATTCATCATTTTATCGCCAGTACTTAGCACCTGTGCTTCATAAATGCTTGTTGAATAAATGACTGATTGTTTCACCCATGGGGAATCGTTTATTTACAGCAACATATTCCTGTCATCTCTTTCATCTTTGCTTTTTTCCTAAAGCAACAGAAAAAAGCATTTTGGAGTTCATAGTGCCCCTAAGGAACATAAATAGTATCTTCAGTAGTCCTATTAATGTATTCCCCAAATATTTGGAGAATTTGAGTTAAGGCCTTCTATACCCATGTGTCTCTCTGCTCTCAAAGATGCTTGGGTAGATTCCCATGTGTGTATCAATAACTAACCATCTGAAGTCAATTTCAACCTTCTTGCTCAGTGCTTGAGCAAGCCTAATTGGTAGTCCCACTAGCTGAGATCCATTCTGCTGAGACATCCCGAGGGCTAATCCAGTTTTTGGTAGTTTGAAGCTCCCCTCCCCCCCGCCACCCCCTCCCCAGGATGCTCTCCTGAACTCCCACCCTTTAACCTAAAGTCGTCTCTTTAATTTCCACTTCACCACATTAAGGCCTTTATTTAGCATGACAGTCACTGAGTGTTCTCCAACTCTGACTGACATTCTACTTGATTTATAAGTTCAGTCAATACCTAAAAGCAATGCAAAAAAAGTGAAGCCAGAAGGTTTGAAATATAAATCCATTAAGGCTTGACACATTCTAGAAATTATAGTGAATAGCACACAGTCACTCTCTGCTCCAACTATAAAAATAACACTGGGAATTTTAACTAAAATAAGAAACTTTAACCTCCTTTGTAAGAAAGTCAGCATCTTAAAAAATGCAGAAAAACCATTGGAAAGCAATATCATAAATTCAAGGGCTCCTCATTACAAGAGTGAAGGTAGTTTATTTTCAATTTCTGATCTGTTACAGAGGAAGGTGTGGGGGAGAAAAAATAATTTGCCTCTACACTTCTAAGTTCTTCTGTCTGGTCTAGTAGTAAACCTGACATCAGACAGATGAACAGGAGAAAATCACATTTATTAAATATGTAGACTATGGGACCTGAGGACAAATTGGGCAGTTGAGGCTTATTTGTAATCTTGAGCTAAGGGGGAGGGGTTCGTGGTTTGGACTTCAAAGGGAAAGTAGGGAATTCACAGGTAGATGAGAAGGAGCAAACATTTGATAAACAAATTCGTGCCAGGCCACACATAAATAATAGGACACAGAGGGGAGCCTAACACACAGGCTTGCTAGGTTCCTTCCTGTCTGCCTCACTTAGTTCATATTTAAGTTATTGTTATCTGTGATGATAGGCCCCTTCCTAGAGCAGGTCCTCTATCTAAATTCTTTTAGGTAGTTTGAGGGAAGGGCAACATTTCTTCCTTAGTCTTTTTGTCTTTTAAAAAATAAGCCGCTTAAAATAATCAGTATTCCAAAAAAAGGCATATGTGGGGGTGGCAGAACTCTGCTCTACCTCAGAGGTAACAGCCACAAGATATTTGAAAATGGCCAAGAAGATCTCTGGCATTCCGGATGATGTCAGAGGTATTCCTGCTACTTGCTACCAATGCCATTCTCTACCACAAATGCTCTCTCTGTTCATCTGAAATCTGACGTCCTGTACTCTGGACCAAGAGAATTGGATTCTATTAAGAAATACTGTAATTCTCCATTCTATTTGTCCATATTGGATTTTGTGCTTATTTGTTTTCAAAGTACTTTTAATCATGCAAATTATTGTTAATGGTAGCAGAATATGCCACCCCAGAATATGCTGCTTTGGTATTAATATACTGATTATTTTGAGCTGTAGACACTTGAAAGACAGTAAATGCAAGAAGCTATCTCTGAACTCCCCTTATCTAAAGACAGAACCTCCTCAAAGGAACTCAATTGTTATAAATCTCCTCCCTCCCCAGGAGTTTAATCAACCAGAAAAGATTGACTCTTATCACAGAAAAGACTTTGTCACAAACTGTCCTACCTCCCGTCCATTCTTCTAAGGACCCATTCATCTTTCCTAAAAATCATTTACTCTCCCCAAGGAGGTCTATATCCCCCTTCCACTTTCCCTGTTAAGACAGTATTTATTCCTGAATCTTAAAGCTATTTCTTTGAGTTACTGATTTTCCTGGGTATCTCCCATGTATACATGAGGCATACATGTTATCAAACTTTTTCCATGTTTCTCTTGTTAATCTGTCTTTTATTACAGGAATCTTGGCTAAAAACTCAGAAGGCAGAGAGAAAATTATTTTTCTCCCCTACAATTGCTAGAATGACATGTTAAAAACGATGACACAGACTTGTTATTTTCTAAATCATTTCTGATGCATTTTTAGAAACATAGAAAAAATATGCCAACATGTTAACATTAAATATTGAAAGAATATGTTCACTGAAAATTCGTATCTAGGCTGACCAGATGTACCATTTGAAATGGGACAGAAAACAATGGGACTGTCCCATTTCAAATGGTACATGTGGTCAGCCTACTGACACCTTGAATTTAGCCCAGTGAGATAAGGCTGACCAGACGTACTGTTTGAATGGGGCTCTAGTAACCCTGTCAAATTCCTTAACCTAGAGCCAGGTTACTGCCCCCCACTTTGGGGAACCCTTTTTGTCCTCCAGCTTGGTTCCCTCCTAAGGCATGAGGAGTTTCTAGGGTAAGAGGCACACCCATCTATCCTAGACCCTGGGATTCCTGCTACTTTCATCTTTCTGGGGGGCCTGACTTCCTGAGGTTAAACCATATCCACTATGTACACCCTTGGCCCAAAGGTACCAAGCAACAGCTGTTTGTGCAAGTGGGGAGCTGTGGTACAGGTGTATTGAGGAGAAAATAATAATTTCCTGCCCCTCTTCTAACTTCTTGGCTAAGATCCCTATAATACAAGCCAGATTAATAAGAGAAAAAGAAACAGAAGTGTATTAACATGAATACTTCACGTACACATTAGAGATACCTAGGGAAAAATGAGTAACTCAAAGGTTTAGTTAGAACTTGAGTTTATATAGTATTTTAACCAAGGGGCAGTCGATGTTTATAAAAGTAACAAAACAAGGAAAACATTTTGAGTCTCTAGGGGCTGCAAATAATGGGAAGGCAAATACTATATAGGAAACTAATGGTAAATAAACGCTGCTTAGTGAAGTTTGTTATGTAGATTCCTCTGGTGCCATCTCCAGGCAGATATGATGTAAAGTGATTTCTGGTGGTTAACTTTCGTCCTGCCTGGTAGGTAGGGGAGGAGGGGCAACTTTGAGAACTTACATCCTGCTTTTAGGCAATCAAGGGAGGGCAGGCAGCTTTTCTTGTATCTGCTTCTCCTCAGTTGCCTTCAGCTCAAATCCTATGCCAAAGTGACGTATTTTGGGGAGTGCCATATTCTGCTATCCTCAGATGGTGTTTGACTGCATGAAATGAGATGTTCACACACATGTGCATAAGGCCCCTTATGATGCAGGGTGGTCCTAGGGGTAGAAAGAGAAGGGGTACGGGGTGCAGGCCAGAAGATGGGCAATTTCCCCTCACTTTGCTATGTTCTAGCATAAAACTTGTGTGGGCTTGTGGATTTGAAATTTGAACTGGGCTTCTAGGTCATTATGAAGATATATGGGTCAAAGCAAAGGATGGAATATTACCATTTTGTTAGTTTGCCTTACCACTTTAAATATTTAGACATATGATATGCGAGTTTCCATTCACATTTTTACCCCAGGTCATGCAGTGTTAGGAACAGGCCTGCTTAAATATACCAATTATCAACCTTTTTGCTACATGGCTTGCTCTATCTGTTTATCTATATCTATCTATCTAATCTATCCACTTACGTATATCAATGTGCTTTTTTTTAACAATGCTGGGCCATTTGAAAGTAGACTACAGACAGCATGACACTTCATCTCTCTTTCCTAAGAACAAGGACATTCTCCTATATTACCACAATTACCATATCACACTAAAGAGGTTTAATGTTGATGCAATAGAATTACCCGATATATAGCCTACAGTCAAATTTTCTCCATTGTCTTAAAAATGCCCGGGTAAGGGATTTTTGTTTGGGAAGATTTTCCCCAATCTACGATCCAATCGAGGCTTACCCGGCACATATCCTGTTCATGTGCTATGTGGGTGGGCTGATAAATTTTGCCTCCATGGTAATATTTTTTGTTACATGAGACATATCTGGATATAACCAGTTCTGTGTAGTCACATGGCCTCCCTCCCCATCATGCCTTGCACACACAGATGCTTACATTATCACCCAGGGCACATCGGAAGGGCAGAGGTCAGAGGTTCAGCTCACACAGCGTGCTGTTACTGAATTCTTAACAGCAGATAAAGTTCCTCTAATTGAGATTCACAGATGAATGCAAGTCGTTTACGATGATCAGTGTGCTGATGTGAGGGCAGTAAGACGCTGGGTGAGGGGGCTCACAGGTGGGGAAGTGGGGCACGCAGATCTGAGTGACAGACCACAAGTGGGAGGCCTGTGACTGCACGTGATCAGCCTCATCAAGATCGCGGTGAGAAACTGACCCACGGAAATCCCACATCAAACAAGAAGAAATGCTGGTACGTTCGGAGTTTCTAAGGAGAGAGTGGGATCCATCGTTAGAGTTCTTGGATTCCACAACGTCTGTGCGGGTGGGGACCGCGCACGCCGTCTCATGAAATGGAGGCTGAAAGAGTTCGCATTTCCCAGGAACTCCTGGAACGTTTTGGGGAAAAACGGTGAGGACTTAAAGATCATACAGGTGATGAAACTTGGGTCCATCATCACGACCCCGAGAGCAAAGGCAGCACGTGGAATATTGCCATAAGTGACCATCTCAGCCAACAAAGTTCAAACCTCAGGCCTTGGCTGGGAAGGTCATGTTGACTTTTTTTGGTCTGAATCCTCTTCTTTATGAAAATAGAATGCCAAATCTTCAAAATTTTAAGGGAGTGTGAGGAGAATAAATGCCAATAGCCTTCAAGCTTTAATTTCACAGTTTTTGCCAAGGCTGTTATTCCTAAATGTTATGCATCTACTTTTCCTTTTGTAAGGCTTCTACTATGATTTTGCATTAATCCTAAAATTTAGTGGAATAAAGGCAATGTCAGGTGAGGAAATCTTTTAAGTAAATACAACTTTAAACCATCTGTGCTCACATATTTTTAATGAACAAATTTGTACTTTTGCACATTTACAAATCCTTGCAGTATTAAACACTGATTTCCTCACCTCTCTCTTGGTCCAACTTTTCTTCTGTGTCCTTGTGGGTAGTGATAAAGCACTGATGTTTGTGGAAACTCAGAGATTTCCCAAAAGCTCATTCTGTTTCATGGCAAGGCACTGTACTGTTAGAAGCATCTGTCCTACAAAATTTTATTCAAGAAAAAAAAAATGTTCTCATGAACAAGAACCACATTAAACAGACAAACACTGAGTATTAGAGATCAATACCCCTAGATAATTTATTTGGAGTCTTCAATGCATATATTTTTATTTAAGCTCAAGAGTCCATGGGAAAACTACTTTTTAAAACATGAGGATAAAAGTAAAAAGGCCTTTTCAAACAAAATCCTGGCTTCCTAAAGATTAATCTGAAATAATTTGCTTTATTTTAAAGGTATAAATAATTAAATATCAGAAAGATAATACAGTAGTTCCCCTTATCTATGGTTTCAGTTTTCACAATTTTAGTTACCTGAGGTCAACTGCAGTCTGAAAATATATTAAAAGGAAAATTTCAGAAATAAATATTTCACAAGTTTAAATTGCACACTGTTCTGAGTAGGGTGATGAAATCTCACACCGTCTGGAACGTGAAGCATCCCTTTGTCCAGCATATCCATACTATCTACGTTGCTCACCCATTAGTCACTTAGTAGTGTTTCAGGATCAGGTCAACTGTCCCAGTGCTTGTGTTCAAGTAACACTTATTTTACTTAATGATGTCTGCAAGAGTAGTGATGCTGTCCATTCAGATATTAAAGGTAAACCTCAAGAGAAGCCCCAAAGTGCTTCCTTTAATGGAAAAACTATATATGTATAGGGGAAAACATAGTACATATGGAGCTCAGTACTACCTGCAGTTTCAGGTGTCCACCTGCAATGTGTCCCCTGTGGAAAAGAGGGGACTACTGTACAGGCTATGTAGTGTGTCGTGTTCATACAGAGATTTAATAGTCAATGAATCTTCATGCATCTAAGTCAATGCTATTTAAAATGTAGCCCATTCAGAATTATTTGTTATCAGTTGTTGACATAAATTTCTGAGCCCAAGATAGAGCTGCTCCTGCTCTGGTGCCTCGTCAGCAAACTGAAAATTGGAAAACTTGCATGTCCACGTAAACGCTCCACTTGACCCAGAAGACGGCCCGGAACACCAAGCCCGCCCTGCGATCTGCACTTCCTTCCTTGCTCCTCCTCATCCCAGATGTGGTTGAGTGTGTGGCCCCAACCAGCCAGGTATTTGCTGTTTTTCATTTTTCCTCTTCTTTATTCTTTCCCCGATGAAAGCTTCCTGCCTTCTGCCTCATTTTGCAGTTCTCTGAAAGGAGACTGTCAGCTTCGTGAAGTGTTAAATAAAGTTTGTTTTTATCACCTCAATTGTATGCTTCAATCATTTTTAACACAGTCCAGGAAGAAGTAAGTAATAAATTGAGAGTAAGCATTTAGCAACTTATAAAGCAATATGTCAGAGTGCTTTTATGTGTGTTGAATCTAAGAATAGAAAACCTGGATTGTATTCTGTATGTCTTTTTATTCCATTTTTCTTGGAATATTCTTTTTTATTGTATTTTTAAAAACTGTGAGTTCATGATGGATTCATAGAAGAAAAATTGGTTCTTCACTTCAGATAGTTTAAGAAGCACTGTCCTGAAAATGGTATTTGGCAGGAGTGTGGCGTGTGAGGGTGGGGGTGGGGGAGTAGAATTGAAGGGAAAGAGGTGAAGCTGAAAGTCACTGATCAAATAAATATCATTTGTGAAAGAGCTGAGGTTTCCTTTAATAATAAAAGATCATATATATTTAAGCCTTATTCTTACTATTTTCCAACATGATGCAAATAAAAGGGTTCAGAACAAGCCTCCCCCAAATATGCCACTTCGACAGAAAGGTTGTTTTGAGCTGAAGTCAATCAAGATACAGCAGATTTCAGAAAAAGCTCTTTACTTTCCATTAACTGCCTAAAAATATAAACTTCTCCATTTGGGGGGAAATCTGCAATTATAAAGGAAAGTACCTTGGAAAAGGTGGGGTCTGTACCAGGGAGTAAGATACTACCAGAGATAACTTTTTTTTCCTAAGAAACTTATCTGCTAATAGGGCAACCTCTATTTACCAAACATTTCTTCCTCTCACCTTCTCATAAATTGCTTTTTCCTCTTTGAAGCCCCATTTCCTGGCTACCTTTTGGGTCTCATATCTTTGTGGGGCCCCCTACACATACGTAATTAAATTTGTTATTCTCCTCTTAATGTTTTATGTCATTTTGACTCTTAGATCAGCCACAGAACCTAAAGAGGTAGAAGAAAATTTTTTTCTCCCCTACACAAGGAAATTCATGAACCAGCAAATGAGTTAGTTAATCTCCCATTATGATTTGAAATCATTTTTAGAAAACAAATGAAAAGACAAAGATGTGCCAGGTCTCAGCACTTGGACATTTTTAGTTTTCTTTCTTTTCTGGCTCATTTTTTCCTCTCCACTCATTTCCCCTTACAGTGTACATACCATCCAATAATGGCTTCCCATGTTACTAGTGTAGGGGAAGGAAAAAAAATTTTCCCTTTACCTTTCAAAGGTCTTGGCTGGGAACCCTGTAACAAAAGACAGATTAACAAGAGATAAAAAGAAGTTTGTTCACATGTATACCTCATATATCCATAGGAGATCCCCGGGAAAAATGAGTAACTCTCAGAGCTGGCCTGAATACCAACTCCAGCTAAAGTAAAAATAGAGAGGGTGTGGAGGAGGCCCATTATGGGGAGGTGACCAGGAAAAGCATGGTAAACAAGAGTAAGGTTTGTTGCACAAATTTAAGTTGGTGCCTTCTCCATTGGTTAAGAGTTCCTTATAATTTGGTTACCCTTCTCTTCCTGGTGCAGACAGGGAGACATCCTTACCAATAGAGATTTCCTTACAAATATAAATTTCCCTTACAAAGGGGTAACTTCTACTGTTTTCAGAGCTTCCCCTGTGTCTGCTTTTTCTCAAAGTAATCCTTGTGACAAAGAGGAATATTTGGGGGGCATATTCTGCCACCCTTCACTAATCAGGGTCAATATCCACGTTCACTTCACTTTGCCTCAAATTCTTTCATCAAGATGTGGGAATCACTTGCCTCTTTCTGGATAACTCTTCTTTACTGGCCCATCTCTTTTCCTTCCCCAGTCCTCTTTCTTTCATTTCCCTCTGGTCTCACTGCCTCCATCATAACAGTTACTGAAATTCCATTTTCTCTGAGACTTTCTTCCATTAACATCACCCCACTCAGATCACTCTATCAGGTGATGTTAATGTTTAGATATATTTAGTACGATTTTAAATCATATGCAGTAGTTTGCAAAAAGTAATGAAATAATGAAATAATGTCCTTGCTGGCCATCTACTTCTGCAATACAATCCTTCTGCATTCTAAGGTGCTGCAGAATAAGAGTAGCTACCTTTGTCCTACAACTGCACTGTCCAAGACAAGTAGCCATTAGCTATTTGAGTGCAAAGATTTAAAATTTAATTAACATAAAATAATTTGATATTAACTAAAATTTAAAATTCAGTCCCTCAGTTGCATTAGCCAGACTTCAAATGCTCAATGGCCACATGTGGTTAGTTTCCATCATATTGGACACTCTAAGTATAAAATATTTTCATCATAGCAGAAAATTCTATTGGACTGTTCTAGTATTCCCTGTAACACGTATCATAGCTCTCTATTTACAGAAAATAGTCAACAAATGAATATGTAACAAACAATAGAGAACACATAGTATTACTAATATATTACTAATACCGAGAAAAGTCACATTTATGAGAGCTCAGAAAAAAGTATTAAAGGGTTAGAATGAAAAGAGATAGACCTTAAGAGACTTTTAACAGAAATCGGCAATAAAAATAAAAGTGAATACCTACTCTGTCTCTTTTCACAATTGTGTGTGTGAGATTCTTGTGAGAATAAAAATGAAAGGTTTCATGAATTATAAAGCCTTAGACAAGTATGAGGTATTGCTAGCAATGATTTCAACATGAACAACAATTTGTATTATTCCTGGTTTTAAGACAAAAGGAGATGAAACAGATTTGAAATTATTTGAGAGGCACTGGGCCCTTTCCCTCATAATTTTTTCTCACTATATTTTGCCATCGAGTTTGCAAGTCTCAGTCCCCACAGGGGAGCAGAACAGTCTGGAAACACTGAGAAATGCTGCCTTCAGAGGTATTACAATGCCCCTTGAAGCAAAGGGGCCAGCTGACCTTGGCTGACCTTGGCTGAGTGGCATTGTCGGGTTCTGAGTTCCATCTCTAATTAGCTGTCCCAGGCAGAGAGGTCACTGACTCTCCGGGGCCTGTCCTGAGGGACCGAATCGATAGCTGCCTTCCAACACTGACGTTGGACTGTCACTTTTTATCCATTCCTTTTTCTTTTGAATTGAATGCAGGGATCGCAAAAGAAGAGCTCCTGAGAGGATAGACAACATGATTTTGCTCAACAGAATGTAGAGTTTTTACAGAAAAATGTTGCTGTTTTATGCATAACTGAATAAAAACATAACGACTATCCTTATTAGTGTGACTGTAAGCAGCACAGAAAGACTCTCAGAGTTGAAAGAGACATTAAAAATTACCCCACAGATAAGGAAATCCCTGCTGAAGAATCTCTACTTAGGAACTACATCTACGAGGTGTGGTAAAAAATACATGGCAAATGTTTATATAAAAACTTTTATTACAGTGAAAGTCACTTTGACATTAATTGGGCAGTCACGGCTGCCTCTATGTCCAGAATCAATTCAGGTCACTCATCGCTTCTGGTACGAAAATTTCTGTCAAATAAAAATATTATGGTGTGTCCTCATCCACCTTATTCATCAGATCTGGCACCATGTGACTTCTGGCTCTTCCCCAAAGTCAAAACGACCATGAACGGTAAACGTTTCCAGTCGATTCAGGGCATCGAGGCAGCCACAACAGCGCACCTAAAGCTACTCAGGAAAGAGGACTTCCAGAACCACTTCAGAAAGTGGCCAGAACGTGGGATGAGTGTGTTTGAAGTGAGGGGGAGGATTTTGAGGGGAATTCATGGCATTGTGTCTTGTACCATAATAAAGTTTTAATTTAAGCGTTCACCATGTATATTTTTTTAATTACACCTCATATATTACCGAGTGTCCTAGCAGGAAATAGATGACACACTCCAGCTGGGTAACTAGAAAGTGACCATATACAAATCAGCAGGCAGGCTTTACAGAAACCAGTAAGGAATTTTGCACTGTGTTGAGACCAGCAATTCCAGCCAGCCCCTGCCCTGCCTGTGCTGGAGGGCCGTGCAAGCCCACAGTCCCTGGGCCCCTGAGAGAGCGATAGCTGTCTTCGTCGGCTGGAGCTGCTGTAACCAAACCCCACAGACTGGGTGGCATAAGCGACAGAAAACTGTTTCTCCCAGCTAGAGGCTGAGAAGTACGAGATCAGGGTGCTGGCAGATTTGGTTCCAAATGACAACTCGCTTCTGGCTTGCAGGCAGCCAGCACCTCCTCACTGCATCCTCACGGGGCAGAGAACGAGCAAGCTCTGGTCTGTCTGCCTTCTGAGGCATCGATCCCAGCCTCACGATGTGCCCTAAAACTAATTGCCTCCAAAGGCCCCACTTCCAAATACCATCACTCGGGGTTTACAGCTTCTAAAGGTGGCAGAGTCGGGTCACAAACATCAAGGCCATACAGTACCAATATGGAGATGACTGCCTGATAAGAACTGTCACTTTCATTAGGGGATGACAACAATCCATGGCAATGTGACATAAAGAGAGCAGGGGAGTAAGTGCCCTGATCTCACTCTCAACCAGCCCTCCCATTGGCCAAACCCAACAAGAAGAAGGCAGATGAGATGCCCAGTTCAAGTAGTCTACACCCATCAGCCTTCTTTGGCACAGAGCAGGGGGCCCAGGATCTGGAGAGGCAAATGGAAAATACCCAGCTGGGCTCTGGGCCTACTCACTCTCCTGGATGTGATCCTGCGTGTGAGGCTCTGAGCGCAGGGCCTGCTCTGCGACAGCAGCTCCATAAGTCCTAGTGTGCTGTGTATAACTTTTGTAGCCCCAGCACATTTTACTCAGGCGTGCACATGTTCAATTTAAAAAAAAAAAAAATGCTTCATGACTCAATTTGGATCTTAAGTCTTCAACTTCTGTTGAGTAGACTGCAGAAAACATAATCTTATCAAATCATTGTCACGCGGTCATTTTTGAAAAATTTAATTTTTTTAGATAAACTCAGGGTTTTCCAGATCTGATCTAACTATCTGGAAGGGTCTCAGGAATTATCCAGGCGTTGGTAACGTGGCTCACTGCCATCCTCTGTACTCTGCAGCCATATTATCACCTAGTCTTTCCAATTCTGTGGTTTATGGCAGTACTTTATACCATGAGGCTTCCTGGCTTTATCCTTAATATTCACAATCAAGCACTGGAATTCAACATAAATAAACAAAGCCAAAAATATTTCAGCCTCCCTTGCTCCCTTGGCCAGATGTTCATGTGCAATGAATAACCTGTACCACACAAACAGTCTTCAAACTTGGTATTAAAGCATTGTTCAGCATCAAATGTCATAAAATTTTGCCTGAAATAACTGAATTAAATCACATAAGTATTAATAATATTTAATCAAAGACAAATAGCTATTATTATATTTATTATAGTACTGATTTGGGGGTGCTTCTTATTTATTAGGTAGTGAAGAAGACTGACCACCCAATAGTCACACATAGGTGTGACTTTGTCGGGGGAGATTAATTTTCACGGAAGTGTAAATTTGAGGTTTGGCTGTCCACTGAGTTTCTGTTTGCAGATAATTGTTTTTCTCCTTTGGCCTCACTGATAGGAAAATGGGAATATGTTTGCTGGAATCTTTGGGAATCAGTTTGATATATGCTGCAAGAGGATAAAACCAGCAATACTTTGATTTTTAAAATGATTTGTTTAATGATGTTTGGATAGCTTCAAATGCTCTGAATATTGGAACTGTGACCTTTTGAAATAAGATTAATGTGGCCTGCAGGTTGTGTGAGTATTCAAGCTGAGAAGGAATGGTACTGATTCTGGACTTGAAGGTCATCATCTAAATCTAACTAATGACAAAGGAATGTGAACCATGGCGGTCAGGAGGATTTAGCTCATCTCTCTGTCCTCTGTGGTTAGTTCTCAACAGGTGAGAGCTTCTTTTGTCCACATTATCATATGTGCATCCAAAAGAAAAATAAGAACAATGAACATTCTGAACTCAACATACATGCACAAAGTCTGGTAACAATTAATGCAAGATCCTAACTAACTGATAAATTTGTTAAATTATAGAAAAATAGCAAGTACCTACATATATCTTCCTTGCTAGACTACAGTGCATTCTCAGTGTATTACTATTGTTATGTCTTGAGGGCTCATGCGTGGTGTTCATTAACAAGAGAAGAACCAGTGTAAATGATAGGCTATAAAAGCAAACACTTGTTTAGTGGTTTCTTTGTGCCAGGCTCTGTGATAAGCACTTTACATATAGTAACTTATTTAATTCTCCCCACAACCCTATGTATAATAGTTACTATATCTAATATACCCATTTTACTGATGAAGAAACTGAGGCAGAGTCATGTATTCAACTAATATTTACTGAGTGTCTACTATTACCCGATACTGGTCTAAGAATTAAGAATGTGTTGAAGCATCCCTGCCTCGAAGGAATTTAGCATCGACTGGTGAGAGATGAAAAGTAAACTATAAATGTGTGAATCATATAAGTTTGAATGTGGTTAAGTGATGCAGAAAAACGTAAAGCATTAAAGAAGGAAAGGGTTCTCTGTTTGTGTTTGTGCCTATGTGTGCATGTACAATTTAAAGCAAAGGATGATGGACAAAGAAAGACTCGCTGAGAAGAAGGCTTTTGAGCAAAGATCAAGGGAGATGAAGAGAGACCCATATAAAACCTCTGGGAGAAGAGCATGCCACAAAGAGTAATCTGCCAAGGGCGAAAGGTAACTTGCTCAAAGTCACATGACCGTATAGAGTAGCCGTGAACTGTCCCAGCTGAGGTCATCCTAGATAAATCCACCCCTAGCAGCGAAGCCACGTAGCCACCTGGCAGCTGAGCATACAGTCATGAGCGAGCTCAGCCACGAACAGCTAAATAAATGGTTGCTGTTTTCGGCTACTAAGTTGTGAGTCGTTTTTATGCCCTCCCCCGCCCCCAAATAGAATAGAATTCGTTATATGTATTTGGGGTACAAGTGACCACATAAGTTCAAGATCATAATTGATAAATATATGCAAGAGGTGTTATTAGTTTCATTATAATGAGATTGTAAGAGACCTTTTGCTCCCAAAGCTCTGCTCAGGTATAATAATGTATATTTTATGCTAAATTTCTAATTTTTTTTTTTAGAAAAAAAGGGAATGTAATCACCTTCAGTGACTTATTTATGACATGGGAATTGATACATCTTTCTCTCAATAGGTGACCAAATGAGAACAAACAACACAATCACTGGTCTCTGAAGGCTTGTCCAAACACACCCAGTAACAGCTTTCTCTTGCCCTAATATGTCATAATTGAAATGTTTACTTTCATTTCTTTTGTAAAATCATGAGGGACTGTGTTTGCAACAGACATAAAAACAGTCCTCAGAGTTCTTCAAAGTTCATTTTGTCATAAAATAAAGAGCAAATGTATGAATCAAAGAAGTATTGAAAGAGAAACAAATGCTATGGATATGTTTCTGTTAAAGCAATCAGTTGGTTCAGACGAAGACCAAACAAGAAAGCATGACAGGGAGTAATGCAGCAACTGCACAGCCATGAAAGAAGGGAATTTTTGCTAAGGGCAAGGTGTAATCTTGAAACAGGATAGAAATCACAATGAGACCACTACTACATGTAATAATGTAGCTTTTTAAAAAAAAACTGTGGCTTGAGCCAAGCTGAGTTTTAAAACCAGGTGGCTAAGAACAGGCTGGTCCCACCTTGTATCTTCTCTTGTGAAGTGCATGTTTCCAGGAATGGCGAAATTGACACGGGGGGTCATGTACCCCAGGAGGGGGATGAAATTCGAGGTGAAAAAGTATATTGCTGCACAACAAATTACCCCCAAATTTAGCAACTTAAAACAACAAAACTGTATTACTTCACATAGTTTCTGAGGGTCAGGAACCAAGGAAAAGCTTAGCTGAGTGGTTCTGGCTAATGAGATTGCAGTCAAGCTGTCATCTGGGGTGGCCGTCTTCTGAAAACTAGAATGAGACTTTGAGGAGATTCTATTTCCGGACTCATTCATGTAGCTTTAGCAGAAGACTTCACTTTCTCATGTTTTATTTGTATAACCTAATCTAGGAAGTCATGTACAATTACCTCTGCTGTAAGCCAATGGTCAAACAGACACACTTTAGGATGATGTGGGAGGAAACTACTCGTCCGTAGGGTGTGAATAGGGAGTGGGATAGTTGGAGGTCATCTTGGAGCTGCCTTTGTTTATGGTTTATTCTTTTATGAAGAGTCATTTGACCCTGACAGTTAATGCGCCAGCACCTACTTATATACCTATATCCTTTGCAGTTATACCAATCATCGGTCACAGGAATTTAGAGTTAGAAGAGACTGTAGAGATGATCTGCTAACCCAAGCCCCTCATTTTCTTCTAAGATTCAGCAAGATGGAGTAGGAAAAATAAAGCCCAGTATGCATAAATGACTTGCCTCAAACCAACTTCCCACAAGAACCGATTCAGAATTTTATCTCCAGTAGCTTTTTGTAAAATATCTGATCTGCAATCTTTTGTTTATGGTTTATTTTACTAATAAATTACAAGAACTCAAATGTTGAGTTAAATTTAATGTTCACAATTCAGTATTCCTTCAAGTCAATGTTTGAGTTTTTTTTCAATTGCTAAAAAAGTATGTATTAAATGTTATTTTGTGAAATGCGTGTTAGATACTGGGTACACTGTTTAACATAAGAGAAAAAATCCCTCTCCTAATGAATCCTCCAGTCTAAGGGAGGGAGAAAATGTATAATATTTACCAAGCATTGAAATAGGTGCTGTGTGAAACACAAAAATAAGGAAAACATTATTGTTGCTCTGCAGGAGTTTAAAATTTAGTACAATTAATTTTGGAATTATGCATGTAAGATGCTAATTGGCATAATTTAATTCCACATAAATAGCCTTGTAGCACTGGGGTGGAGCTAAAAGGCTCTAAAGCTATGCTGGTGGTGGTGGATTGGTTACTTTAATGTGTTCACACTGTTGATGTTTCTATAAGACAGTCTTGTTACGTACACACTTAGAATACATGTGAGGAAGAGAAAAGGGGTAAACCAGGTAGGTGGATGCAGTAAAAATCTCTCACTGTGCTTCCTTGAGGTACTTAAGGAATGCTAAGTGATGACAATTGTCCCAATTACCGACATCTTATAGTGGTATCACACGTCACTAGAAACTTAGTTTTTGAAATAGAGTTGACATCATGCCCAAGATCAACAGGGCACCAGGAATGATGGGTTCTTCCCAAGGACAGGGGATGCCACGAGTTCTTCCAACTTTATGGTTATTGTAGCTCCATCAGTCAAATGTTTGTATCCAGGAACCAAATCATGACTCTTTAGAGGGAGCTGATTGTATGTAAGATAAACTGCTTCTTGGCAACATCCTCTTGAGAAGGATTTTGGATGGGAAAATTCTCTTGGGATGACTTCCACAAACCCCGTGTCTACTAATGAAACTCCTGTGGGCTTTCTCTCTTACTGTCCTATACGTGCTGGCTTCTAACTACCTGTGATTCCGGTCTGTGTTGTATGTGCAGTGTGTAGTTTATTTGCTCATCTGCACCAGGGCTGGGTCTCCGGTGAGCAGCCAATTTGAGGGGGAGATGGAGCCAGAGACAAACATTTTGGCTTAATTTTCTGCATAGTGTAGAGTATCACACCCCAGAAGTCACATCATAAATATTCTTTGATAAAGGCAAGAACTGCTGGCAGCACAGTGTCCAGGTTCAAGAGAGGTTGGGCTTGTTTGTTTTCTTACTAGATAATACTGAATTTAGGCATTTGTTACTAAAAAAATCTTTAGCATTGTAAAGTAACCCAGAGGCAGAAAGAAGATATGACAGACACAAAGGAGTATATTGTGATGAAACGGAAATGGGCTTTAGAATCAGATATATATTTACTTATATGTCCATTCATTCAGCAAATATTTGTCAAGAAAGTACATGTACAAGTGAACAAAACTGAAAAAAAGCCCTCCACCTTGGAACCTGCATTCTAGTAACTGAAATGTATGGTATGTCAGAGTGCTAAGAGCGATGGAAGACAACAGAGGGGAGGAGGGGAGAGAGAGAGCAGGGGGCAATTTTAATAGGAGGGTTAAGGAGTGTCTGGCTGAGAAAGCAACTTTTGAACAAATATGTGGAGGAGGTGACAGAGGGAGTGGTGCTGATATGGGGAAGAATGTTCTGGCAGAGGGAACAGCTAGGACAAAGGCCCAGCAAGCAGGCCAGTGTGGCTGGAGAAGAGACTGGAGTCTAAATCTAGGCCTGCTTCATAAGGTACCTACCCTCCTTGGGCCTCAGTGACATCCTCTGAAAAAGTAGAGATGAGAATGCCTAGATAGTTTGCGGGACTGTTGTGAAAAGCAAATGAGATAGTAATGGTAAAGGACCCAGCAAAGTGCCAGGTATCCAGATAGAGCTTTAATTAAAATGTGAAACATATATGTACCCTGATATTCACTGCACAAATATTCATGGTGGCCAAGACATGGAAACAACCACAGGGCCCTTCGATAGATGACTGGCTAGAGTGTGGTATATACACGCGATGGGGTATTACTCAGCCGTGAAAGAAGATGAAATACTGCCATTTGCAGCAACATGGATGGATCTTAGCATACTAAGTGAATTAAGTCAGATAGAAAAAACCAAGAACCACATGACTTCACTCATATGTGAGATATAAAACTGAAGGCAACAAACGAACAAGACAAACAAAGAAACAAAAACTTATGGACACAGATGACAGTTTTAGTGGTTACCGGCAGGGAAGAGGGGAGGAGGGTCTTGAGGAGGGGATCAAATACATGCTAATGGAAGGAGAACTGACTGGGTGGTGAGCACAAATGCAATATATACATATTATCGAAGTGTGCACTTGAAATCTATATAATCTTACTAACCAATGTCACTCCAATAAATTTAATAAATAAATAATAAAAAAATAAAAATTGATGTTTTTACAAAGAAAAATAAAATAAAATGTAAAGGATGTTCCACAGCACTGATACTGCTTCTGTTTCCTCTACCTGGAAAATGAAGGAAATAATAGCACATGGCAGGATTTTCATGAGGAGTGAAGGGTGGCGGGACATGCCCCCAAAATATTCCTCTTTGGCACAAAGATCATTTTGAGAAACAGCAGATACAGGAGAAGCTCTGAAACCAGAATAGAAATTACTCTTTTGTAAGAGAAATTTACATTTTTCAGGAAATCTCCATTTGTAAGGGTGTCTACCTCTTTGTACCAGGAAACTAAGGTGGATTATATCACAAGCAATTCATCAATGGAGAAGACACCAACCTAAATCTGCGTAAGAAACCTTGCTTTTCTTGGTAATCTCCCTGTAACTGGCCTCTTACACACCCTCTCTCTTTTATCTTTAGCTGGAAATGGTATGGAAGCCTGAATTCTAAGCCAGCTCTGAGGGTTACTCATTTTTCCCTGGGTATCTCCCACGTATGCATGAGGTAGGTATGTTAATAAACTTCTGTTTGTTTCTCTCTTATAAGTCTCTTTTGCTACAGGGTTCCCAACAGAGAATTTAGCAGGGTAGAGGGGAAATTATTTTTCCTCTCTTACAGTAATAAATGCAATAATACTTATAAATTACTTAGTGCAGAAGTGGACACATGGTAGACCCATAACTAATGGGAGTTCTCATCATCATTGTATGTTTCAATAAAGTATTCATTAGTATAAATATAGATAAAGTTGGGAGAGCATCTCCAAGTCACCAACAACAGGAACTAGGTTCAGGGCCCAAAAGAACCAAGAAATACTAGAGCCGTGGACCTGACTATCAGGTAGAAGTGAGGATGAATTCCATCAAGATTTTACTCAAGCCCAGGGCAGTCTTGGTGGGTGATCTAATTTATTTGTAAGGGCTGTATGGGAGGGATAGTGGTGCAGGGGCAAAGACTAGGTGAACTTGAGGCTTCAACATAAGAAAAGAAATACAACTGATAAATATGAAATTGTGGAGGTAGAACCATCATGAGCAGACTTGGCTACAAATGTGCAAAACTTATTGTCTGATAATGGAGCAAAGGTATAATGGCCACCGTAACAAGAAGATATCTTCAGACCAAAAGATGAAGGAGGTAACTCCAAAGAATATAACAATTTATTATAGGGTAATTATTAATAACTTAGGAGAAGACTGGGTTGGAGTGGATAGACAGCCCAGCAGTTTTGTGTAAATTATTCTCCACTACCAGACCCCTGTTCTAGTATTTTTCAAATAGTGTAACTCAGGTATTAATAATTGACAAGGCAAAAGGACAAAGAATGCAGGAGTGCCAGGGGCCATACCTCCTGGTGGTCTTGTAATAGATGATTGCTTATAACCGGTGGTATAACCAATTTGATATTTATCTCAGCTATCATGCCATTCTAGCAGGTGCAAACAAAAATATTTATGGCTACATTTTAAAGAACACAGATAATTATCCCCTAGAAAGCTTCGATATGCTTGCTAAGGACAGTGAAGTTGGTCAAAGGTCACAGTCAATACAATGAAATCTGGGACACAGAGATGGAGTTGACTTTGTTTACATCTACATCTATACCAGTGGTTCTCAACTTTCCTAAGGCCGCGAATCTTTAATACAGTTCCTCATGGTGTGGTGACCCCCATAAAATTTTCGTTGCTGCTTCATAACTGTCATTTTGCTCCTGTTATGAATCGTCATGTAAATATCTGATATGTGTTTTCTGATGGTCTTAGGCGACCCCTGTGAAAGGGCCGTTCGACCCCCAAAGGGGTCACGACCCACAGGTTGAGAACCACTGATCTAGACACTTGTCAAAGAAATAGGCTAGGATAGAGGGGAGAGAAATTAATGCTCCATGTCAAAAAAATACCCATATACGTGTAAACCTGTAAGTGCTGGGCGGGAGAGTACAGTAAAGAACATTTAGATAAGGATAAAAATGGAAAACAAAAGTGATATAGTTGTGGGAGGGTACCAAAGACAGCTCCACCGGAAGTGGGAAATAGAAGTTGTATTCCTGAATCAGACGGCAAAGGCTGGCCAAGCTATCCAGAACACTCTAGAGCCTTGGTGCAATTAAGAACAATGGATCAAATAAGTCTTTTGGAAATTAGAGTATCATGGTATTTAACTTCATAGACCATAAAGGTGAACAGATCTAGCTTTAGAATGTGTTGCATGACCTTGGATGAATTAACATCCCATTACCTTGATTTTCTAGCAAGTAAAATAAGGATGATAAATAACCTTCTTGTGAAGACAATATAATCTTTTGAAAATGGTCAAACCTTTTCCTAGAATTTTATCTTCCACTTAATATAGAAATGACAAAGGGAGTTGACATTTTGGATTCAATTTTGACCAACAAGGAAGAACCTGTGAGCTAAGTTGGGAATTTCAGAAGAAAAGGGAGAAAAAAACAAAGTAATTATCTACTTTAGAGTCTGGGATACAGAAAGGAGCACTCAAGCTGTGAGCCTTAGATCAGAATGTTCTAGCACATTCCTCCAAGAGTTTCCCAAAGCACAAATCAACAAGAACATTCATTTTCCTCTTTCAACCAGACCACCCAAACTGCCACACGTTTCGTACCTCTTTGAAACATTTCCTTTCCTTTTGTCTTTCTGTTTGATACTTTTGTACAAACATTTTTTTCCCCTAAGTGGTTCTGAAAGTGCTGAAGTCAGAATCAGGGGCACTCAAGCTCTGTTCTATTTCACGCCCGAGCAAATTGTTGCCACTTTTTTTTCCATCCCTCCTCATCTTTCTCTCTCCCCTCTCCTCTCTCTGAGCTTTTCCCCATCCAGACTCATCCAAACTTCAACTCCAAACATATGGATTGAAAGAGAGAGCAGAGAGACCTTGAAATTAACGTGTGAGGCAAGGTCAGTGTTGCCGAGTGCGGGGGGATGAGGGTACAGGTGGCTGCCATTGCAATGTCTCTGTTGATCACGTCCCTCTCTCTTGGGGCAAATCCAGTATCTATTCCTACCTTCACCCCTGATGACAGAATCCTGATTGTGTTCAGAAGTGCAACGTGCCCAACCCTAGGTAATGAATGATGATTGGACACAACAAATTGTTACAAACCTGGTGTGCTTCCCCAGCCTCCCTTGCTGCTAGAGGCAGGTAGTAGACACCACTCATGTCCTTCCCTTCCTGGACACAACTTCCTTGAAGTTAGTCATTACCATGTGACTTGCTAATGAAACGGGAATGGAAATTTCACCTGTCACTTGATTGAGGCCTGTGACGTCACCTTTCTTTTATTGTTCCTGTCTCCTTTCCAAATTCAATTACCTCCTGTGATTGTCTTATCTTGGGGCAGGGATTACTAGTGAGTGGGTGGTATCAGGGCAGTGGCGACCAGTCCAGCAGGGCAAGTCTCATGGGAGGGGTCCCGAGATCCCCCCTATTCTACCTGCCTTCCTCACATTTCTTTGAGAGATGTGATCCCCACGAATCTCTACAGGAAGCTGAGGGGCTGAAGGTCTCCTCTTCTATATCTGCTTCCTGCTGAGGATGGTCCTCGTCTCTACCTATTGGGGATCCATGGAGCTCTCACCCTATCTGATCTAAAAGGGGGAAGGGGTCTCGAGATTCCCTGTGTTGACTTCTTTGGTCGAGATGGGCTGGAAGCCTTGCCGGGTGACATCTGCATTGCAAAGGCCCCTAGATAAGGAGAATCAGACCCAGTTAGTGAGTTCAAAATCTTTGGCCTGAGATGTAGACTTCAAAGCTATCACTGTTGGTGGCTACATGACAGAAGATTTGTTGAGCCCCTTGAAGTCTGCATCTTGCTGACTTTGGTCTCCACCGGCCACCCAGGTGTGACCATTTATCCAGGAATGGCCTGGGGATGATACAATTAACAAACAGCTTCACAGTTGCAAGGGTAATTAGCTAAAAATCTAGCATACCCAGCTAAGTAAAGTTTTATTATTACATGTCACAAATTTTAGGATGGCTAACCAGGGCTAGAGGCAGACATCTTGGGAATACACAAGTTACAAGTTCTCTGAATGATTAGCTCAAACAGGGGCAAAGGACATCCAGGAGGTATGGGGTAAAAGCCTGTTGTTTTAAGTTTTAAGCAGGGGCAAGGTGAAGACATTCTATGATTCAAGTTAGGAGCAATTGGCTGTTTAAACTAGAGTTAAAGGAAGACTGATTGAGACGGTATCTCTGTTTGGCCCATATCACCTCAACTTCCCATGGAGATTTGTGGGGATCACGTCTCTCAAGGAAATGTGAGGAAGGCAGGTAGAATAGGGGGGGTCTCGGGACCCCTTCCATGAAACTTGCCCTGCTGGATAGTCACCACCTTAGTACCACCCTATCATTAGTAGTCCCCACCCCAAGGTGAGTAACCTCAGGAAAATTCCAGGGGAAAAGTTAGCTAATACAAGGAAGTTAGAGGGCACAAAATAGCCCACCAGTTTGGGCCAGTTCCTAACGCCTGCACAGTGAGAGTTGCAGTGAACTTCATTTCACCTGGGCCTCGTTATACCATCATTGTAATGTCATACATATGCCTAGAAGTTGTAAAACACTTATTCCATGCCTGTCCACGCCAGGCTGACGTCTCAGAGGAGGCAGTTCATCAAATCAGTAGTAGGAGAGCCGATGGCAAAGGGGCTCTTGTCCTTTGCCTGAGTGGAACCCTTGAAGGAGACAGCCATGCTGGGAGGTACTGAGTTTTCCGGGGGTTCTGGAGAGGGCCGGACAAGGGTTGCACAGGAGAGGGAGCTGTGCAAAGAGACACCTGAGGTAGAGCTCTTGACTCCTCGGGGTCTTCTAGATGTAAGGAAGCTGGTTCTCAGATGTCCTGAGGGACTACTGACTGCAGGTGAGGTTCAGGCTGGGAAACTTGCCACAAGATGTCACTGTGTGGGGTGAGGCCAAGGAGCCCTGTTGCTGTGGACTCTGGCGAGCAACTGGAATCAGTGGCTAGAATTCCCATCTAAAGAGTTTAACTCCCTGAGAAAGCTGGATTTCTCCTTTCCCTCCCTGTCCTCAACATAGCACCTGGAATATTTACTCAACACAGAATATTTTTGGCCAAATATGCCCTTAATTAAAAAAGTCAGTGTGCTCTTCCCACCCCTCAAAACTGGATGTCCACCTGGCTGCTGGCCCATGGGATGGGGGCTCATGAGGATTAGATCTGTCATAGAAAATGATGTTACATGATCTTTGTACATTCGAGTCTTGGTTTGTATTCAGTTTGCAACTTCATTTCTCATGGATTCCCAACAAAAATGAACAGCTTTCCTACAGAGGTGAGTTCCCCCTCAGGGTACAGAAACAGCCACAATTAGATTTTTGAAACAAAAATATTTCTTCCCACATCCTCAGAAACTGTGATTCCTCTAAAACTCCCTCTTTCTCTTATGCTTTATTTAAACATCCAGAGCTGAGAAAACGCAAAACTCAGACTGGTTACTGACCCATTTCTAGCACCTACCCCCTGAAGCACTTCACTCTCAGGGCTCCAGCTGCCTGTTTCCTCGTGGTTCGCTGCTTGTGGGAAGGGAGCCGTCAGGACTCTTGTCGAGCACACTGTGTGCAGTGGCCCAGGGACGTCGGGAGCCACATCCCCCTGACCCGAGTCGGTGTTGTTTTCACGTTCTCGGCTGTCTCAGCCTCAGGCAACTGTCCTGCTAGGTTATAAAATAGTAACAACAAGATTCCTCTTCTTAGTTCAACCAAGGTCCAGTTGGAATATTTCAAAAGGTATTTTTAGTCAGAAATAAAGACGTAATAAAAGACAATAAAGTAAGAAAATCAAGACTTTTTTGGATTACAGATTTATTTACCGTAAGTAAAGAAAGAAATGCTTAAGCAAAGAGGACGTCAGGAGCACAGCTTTTAAGACATTTCGCCACAACTTTCCTTCTGCATCCTGCTAGGGGACTGTTGTCCCAGATTCGGAAACAGGGCTTGTGATTCCCTTCTTCCTTTCAGCAGTGGCTTTCACCTGGGGGAAAGGGGGCAGTTCTGCTCCCCAGGGAATATGTGGCCAATGTCTGGAGACTTTTGGTTGTCACAACTTAGGAGAGTAATGCTAGTGGCACCTCGCGGACAGAGGCCAGGGATACTGCTAAACACCCCATAATGTACAAGACAGACCCTGACAACCAAGAGTCATCCTGCCCAACATGCCAACTGAGCTGAGGTTGAGAAAACCTGCTTTAAGGAGAGGCATGTGGAATGACCCATGTCAAGTATCACATCAAATATGACAATTAATTACTATGGTCAAAGCACGGTTCTCATTGGGAAGGAGAAACAATCATAATTCTATATTAGTTAATTAATGCATTCATTTGTCTATCAAATATTTTTTGGTGTCTACTATGTACATTGCACTCATAAGCAATGAACAAGACAGATGGCCTCTATCCCTGCAAAGCTTATGGACAAATGCAAAACAAGTCATTAAACACAAAATTATACGAATGTATTATTTAACTAATTTTGATAATTCCATAAACAACACTTATGGGCTGATACAAGAATATTTTCTGAAGGGAAAACTAGCTCTAAAATCAATAAAATTTTATTTTGTACCAAGTCAATGATAAAAATTCTTCATGTTTTATTCCCTTGGACACTTACCATGACTGTTTTCAATGGCATGGCCTCCTTAATCTGACGTGGTGTTCCAAAAGAGCACTGCAACTCTCCTTGTTTTCAGAATGTCCACTTAAATCTTTCCCAGTGTAACAGCCTATTGAAGTTTGTGTGCCGCTGAGCACAGATCTGACCTTTTCTATGGATGCTAAAGCGATTCCGGGAAAGGATGTGGTTGCAGATAAATCTTGGGCTATTCCAAGAGCTAAGACCTAAGTGACAGCCTCTACGTTCCAGCTGGTGGTCGACGCCCTTTCCTGCATAAATGTTCAGTAGTTGTCAAGACCCACAGTTCACAATCTGAGTTTTTGTCCAGGGGTATTATCAGGGATGACTTCCCCATGGGAAGAAATACTTAAGCTGAGATGGAAAGGATGAATTGGGAAAAGTTGGAGGAGGCAAGCATTCCAAGAATGTCACGAGGGCTGTCCAGAAAGTATCCATCCATATAATATGAAAAATAAAGGCATTTATGGCTGGGTTTTTTCTGGACAGACCTCGTATTAGGTGCAGGTTGGCATATTAAAATAATCCTTGGATGCAGAGAAAGTACTCACTATGATCTCTTGCTTCCTTGATCTTAAGGGCAAAATTCATTTCTTCAGAGAGGCCAACTCCTTACGTTTACACTTGATCCTGGACACGTAGCCCTGTGTGGGAGAAGGGAGTGGTGGCAGAATTTGTTTTACAGAGATTTACTGAATGAGAAGCCCTAACCAGCAATCCAGCAAATTTATGACAACATACAAAAGCATACAAAGCAAAGCAATGGGTGGTCTCTATTGACAATGCGCAGGAAGGCGCCATATGTTTCCGTAGACCTGGCTGACCGCCACACCAGGGCGGACTTTCATTCCCCTTTTGAAGTCAAAGATTCCATGGAGAATCTGCTGACGGTTATGGAATTCTCTCCTGAAAAAGACACCAATGCATGTACATCCAAAGGTCTGCATACAGTTCATGGAGTTTTGAATTCCAAAGCTTATCCATCTCAGGTTAACAGCTGCTGCCTCGCTGTAATGTTGAGTAAGGAGGGACACGCTGGTGGCAGGAGGTACTGTGTTGTTTGGGTAGTAACGCATTTGAGGTACATAGGGCAGGATATTCAGGTGGAAGTGTCCCAGGAGCAGTTTAAAATGCTTCCTGGTTTTGTCCGATTTTGCAAGTATGTTTAAATCGAGAGGAAGTAGGTGGGCATGTATCAGTACAATGGGTCCCATCCCTAGCGTCCAGGTTCTCCTGTGTCCATATTATTCTTAGAATAATGTTTACGGTAGAAATAGTTCTTGGGTCTCTGCCTATTTAAAAATACGACCCGCCCTTTGTGTTTTTTAGGTCCTTTTCATAATTGCTACATGTTGCGAGGCCTGATGAAAGCAAAGGCCGATCATGTAAATGTCTGGGGAGCCAGTCTATGCGGAGGGGCTGAAATAGTGCATGTAATCGAAATGCATGTTTGATTAACTGAGCCAGTCTCCTGTTCCCCACCCTCTTTCCTCTGCTCAGGGGCTAAACAGCCCCCCAAGGCAGCTGAGTGTGTGAGAGGCACTGCTGTTCTTTGTTATTGTTGGGTACAAAGTTTGAGGGGCTAGAAAATGACCCTCAAAAGACAGCCACATGCTAATCTCTGGAGCCTGGTACTTTATATGCAACCCCGCCTCCCTGCAAATCTCTGCAAATGTGATTAAGTTGAGGATGCTGAGATGGGAACATTATTCTGGACTGTCTGGGTGGGCTTTAAAGGCCATCACACAGATCCTTCTAAGAGGGAGGCAGAGGGAGATGTGACACAGACAGAAGAGGGGAAGGCAGATAGAAGAGGAGGAGGTGATGTGACCACAGGGTCAGAGGTAGTAGTGATGTGGCTACAAGTAGGCTGACCAGACGTCCCATTTGAAATAGGACAGAACCTCTGTTTTCTGTCCTATTTAAAACAGTACATCTGGTCGGCCTACTACAAGTCAAGGACCATAGGCAGCCACCTGAACTGAAAGACACAAGGACTGGGTTCTCCCTACAGCCTCCAAAGGGAAGCACCACCCTAATGACACCTCAATTTCAGCCCACTGAGATTCACTGCAGATGTCTGGCCTCCAGAACTACGAGAGAATCCATTCCTGTTGTTTTAAATCACCAAATTGGGGGTAATGTGTTACAGCAGCCATTGGGCACCAACTATGGGCTAAACTAGACAGTAGGAGAGAAAACCACATGTCTAGGTCAGAGCCCATTTGTCTCAGATTTTCGATGAAGATTTCTAGTTTCCATTTGCAACCCCCAATATTTCTAAATCCAAGCAAAATTTCTCCTCTCACCTTGATGCCTCTATTGTAAAATTCCACTGTCCTATACAGACTGACTGCGATTTACTAGTACAAATTTCTATTTCCTTTGTTTGCCTCCTTCCCCCTGAGCTTATATTTCCTGCCTCCAAGCAATCATTTAATGTTTTGGGAAAATCAGTCTCTCTCTCTCACTCTCTTTCCCCGTCCTCTTGTATTGTGCTCGATTTAAAATCAAAGTTATGTACCATAAGCAGCCTCTTCTATCTGTTCTTGTTACTGCCTTCACTCAGCAAGCTGGAAGGCTGGAAGGCTGCTGGCACCCAAGTGTTTGAAGCCACCCACACACTTCGAAGCACAGTCTCCAGCAGCTGACAAGTCAACATGAACGACAGTCACAAATTCCTCCATCATTTGTTGCACAGATTCACTATGTAATTGGCTCTGTGATGTTCAAAAGGAAAGGGAAAATGATATCGATTGCGTGATTGGAATTCTTTTCAACTGAAAAATGGAAAATAAATTGGGTCAGATGACTATTCTAAAATAAACAGTCTTGACAGTGGGAACTACAAGCAAGTCTGTATCAGAGAACTTCGGAAATCAAGACAAGCCATCCGAAGTCCTTTTGCGTGGAAGATGTCCTAGTGCTTCAGAGGGAAAAGCTGTAGAGAGGACTCCAGGAGCCCTGCCAGGAGATGGGGCAGCAGGATCTCAGGTGAGAACATCTAATGCACGGGCCAGTCAACTAGGGCCCACAGATTAAATCTGGCCCACTACCTACTTTTGCAAATAAAGTTTTATTGGCACACAGTCATGTCCATACATTTACATATTGTCTATGGCTGCTTTTGCACTGCAGGGGCAGAGCTGTGACAGAGATTGTGTCACATGTAAAGCCTAAAATATTCACTATGTTGCCCTTTACAGAAAAAAACATGCCAACCCCTGCTATAATGAAACTAGTAGCAGGACTGGGTGTAGAGAGAAAGCTCTAGCAATGAGAAATACCAAGACTTGACAAGTGTATTAGTTTCTTAGGGCTGCTATAACAAATTATTGAAAACTGAGAGGCTTAAACAGCAGAAGTTTGTTCTCTTATCATTTAGGAGGCCAGAAGTCCCAAATCAAGGTGTCGGCAGGGTCGGTTCCTCTGGCGGTGAGGAAGGAGAATGGATTTGAGGCCTCCCTCCAGGCTTCTTTGGCTGCCAGTGATCCTCGGCGTTCTTTGGCTTGTAGGCACATGATTTCAATCTCTGTTCCCGTCTTCTCCCCATGTCTCCCCCCTTGAATTTAGGCCCACCGTAAATCCAGGATGGTCTTATCTGGACCTTATCTTAACTGCAAAGACGCTTTTTCCAGACAGAGTCACATTCAGAGGTACTGGGGGTAAGACTTGAACACACATTTGGGGAGAAATACAATTCTGCTCACTGTGCCCACAAAGCAAAAGTGAGCCACTGTGGGGAAAACAGAGGTGGCCTCAAGGCCTTGGGGGTTGCTGGGAGTATCACCCACCCACTCCTGAACGTGGCCTGAGGAGTCAGTGATGACGTAAGTATCTAATTAATTTTGACACAGTTTTTACATTTTAAGACATGCATTAAATTGACAGACAACTCTAAAATTTAATCTTATAATTTAAAAAAATCTTTTTTCTTATTCAATTGTGTGTCATTTTTATGGTCTACCCATAGGCAATGTGGGGGATTTGAGCTGTTGTGGCCCTAAAAGCAGCGAAGTGAACACAGACAGACAGCAAGAAGAGGAGGAGAAGCCCGGGACCAGCAACCTCCATTGTTGCTCTGACCAGAGAAGCGTTGTCTTGTGAAGCTGTTGCAGTGGTTCTCAGCCTTCCTAACGCCGTGACCCTTTAATGCAGTTCCTCATGCTGTGGTGACCCCCATAAAGTTACTTTCATTGCTACTTCATAACTGTAATGTTGCTACTGTTATGCATCATCATGTAAATATCTGATGTGTGTTTTCTGATGGTCTTAGGCGACCCCTGTGAAAGGGTCGTTCGACCCCCAGAGGGGTCACGACCCCCAGGTTGAGAACTGCTGTGTTAGACAGTAGCGTGAAGTAATCCAGTGACTCCTTTCAAGTATGCAAGAGTCTCTTTTGTCAGAGAGGATTTTTTCATCTGTGGCTTGAAAACAAGGAGGTGTCACTGCACTCCGTGCGTCTGATCTTGTCCTTTGCTTTGTTCTCTTTACCACACCCCAGACTAACACTTGCCAGATACAACTTGGGGGAGGGGGTGGGGGGAGAAATGCTGCTCATATTTCTGCAATCCTTTCTTTTTTTTCCTCCATCAAAATATGGACCATTCTGACCAGAACTCACAAGCCGGGTAGGAAGGGAGAGGGAAGAACCCGCAGTCAAGTTGGCCCCCTTGCGGAGGAACAACTGAGTAGAAACGACAGTTTTCTTATGGGAATTGTCCTTGATTGGCACTAAAGCCAAGCTGGAGAGAAAGATCAGGAAAATCAGGACCATTGTCCCAAGAACGGGACAGGACAGTATCTTGTGGATGTGTCAGTGAAGCCCCAGGGCACGAGGGATGCCCAGCGAGGAATTCCGGCTCTGTTTTCCTGTGTGAGCCTTGTCTATTCCCTCCAGGATCCAGCACAGATCTAGACGTCATGATCTTGTGTAATTTTTAGATATTTTCTAGGGACTCACACTCATGACCCACTGGTTCCTTTAGTTTTTCCTCATCCATAACAGTTTCCCGCAGTCATTAAATGCAGCTTGCATTTCCTAAGCTACCCAAGCCTGAGTTAAAAGGAGGTTATAACTGATTTAAATATATATATAAAACACTTCTCTGAATGTACTACAGAGGAAGTAAAAGTTTCCTTCTACCTTCTTAGGGTCTCTGGCCAGGACTGACTAAGACAGACTCAATAGGAGAAAATCATACAAATTTTATTTACCTACACATAGCCCTCACACACACACAAATGAAGACCCAAAGAAGTAACTAGGCCCAACCGCTTCTGCACTGGGTTGAAGGAAGAGTAGCAGTCACGGGAAAGTAACTAAAATACCTAAGTTTTACTGTATTAGAAATTAAACTGAGAACTTCAGTAAGGTTTCTTCATTAAATCACTTTAAAATAACAATGACTAATCTATTACACATTAACATTGATTTTATGCAAAGTCTATCTTCAAAATGAAAAAAAGAGAAGAAAATCCTGCCAATAAACCATTAAAAAAGGACACATGTACTTTAAATGTGTCAACCTTCGTGACCTTCAGTCAACCCTAGTCTTTTTCCCATGAAGATACCCAAAAGAGAAAGTTAATTAAATCAACTTGTGGCCAATCCCACTACTAGAAGACACAGGCATCTCTCCCTAAAGCCAGAGGGATCGTCATTACGGTATATCAATTTCCAAATTAATTATTTATATGAAGAGAAACTAAAGGAAGCTAAGATTTATTTTAACGAGGTTTGTTTGTACAGATTTCTCTTGACACCACCCCATCTCAAGTGATAATATATTTCTTCCTCCTGGTCTGGGGAGGGCACCTTTCATATGGAAATTTTATCTCCTGCTTTTAGGGGAGAAAAGGAGTGTCAGAGTGCCCTTCTGGTGTCTGCTGTACCTCAAAATAATTGATAGGCCAAGCAGCATATTTTGGGGTGATATGTCTTGAACTCCTTCAATACCCATGCGTTCTGATGGAACTAGAGTTTGTCTCAAATTTCTTTAGTAAAATTCCAGTGTGGTATTATATAATTCACAGGCTAATCATGCACAGGCTTGGGAGTCAGAGATTTGGGTTTATATCCCAGTTCCACCATTTGCTAAGTAACTACTAGTTGACTCCTCTAAGCCTCCCTCACTCATACATATATAAGTGGGGATAAAAATATACCTACCGTTTAGAGAACAGTTGTAGCAAGCCTGAGACTGCTGTCATCAGAGAGACCTGATTGCCTTGGCTGATTTTGGGAGGGCTCCCACCATTCCCTAAGTGGTAAGAGTGGTTTGCTGCGCCTAAAATGTTTGTGAAATAATGTGGTTTGTGCTGAACACCTGTTTTCCTTTTGGCAGCCTGGAATTTTGGTACATGCTCAGCAGAGAGTGCCAAAAAGACCAGCTTCTAGTAAAAAACAAACTGTGGGCATTGAGTTTCTGATGAGTTTTCCTGGCCGACACCATTTCGCATGTATCACAACAGGTTGCTGGAGGAATTAAGAACTTCCTGTGTGATTTATGAGTCTTGGAAACTCGTTCCTGGTTTTCTCCAGACTTTGCCCAAGACTGTTCCTCTCCTTTTTGCTAATTTGCTTTGTGCATTTTTACTGCACAAGATCTGAGTAAGACTGTATCCTGAGTCCTTTGTCTCCTCTTACTGAATCACTGAAACAGGGCTGGGCAAGGTGGTTTCTTGTCTTAGTCCGTTCGCGCGGCTATAACAAAATACCAGAGACCACGTAGCTTATACACATTAGAAATTTATTTCTCACAGCTCTGGAGGCTGGGAAGTCCATGGTCAAGGCGCCAGCATAGCCACCTTCTGTTGAAGGCCCTCTTCCTGGTTCATTGCCTTCTCGTTGTGTCCTCACAGGGTGCAAGGGGATAGGATCCTCTGTGGGTCACTATATAAGGCACTAATCTCACGCTGGAGGCCTCCTTCATGACTTTGGCAACTTCCTAAGGCCCCACCTACTAATACTATCATCTTTGGGTGGGGTAGCATTTCATCTTAGCAAACTCATCTCTGAGCACCTGTTTCTCTTCTGTCTCCTGTTATCTCCCTGTTCTTCATCAGAAAGGTCCAGGACCCACCTGGGGGAGCAGCAGAAAGTCCTGTTGGTCAAGTTTAGAATTCTCTTTGGCACGTGAAAAGGGAATGACCAGGAACCTCTGTAAATTATTTTTGTTCTGACACACATCCAAATTACTACGGTCTGTTTCAAAGATGTTGCTTTGAGAGGCCCCACACTATGAACCATGACCTACACCTTTTGGGGTATTCACTTTTGGGACTGACTCACAAACCACTGTACAGAAAATTCACTGCATCCCTTAATAGTCACATTGCATAGAATATACCTCCCTCCTGGCACCCCTGTGACGTTCAGGTTTTACCTCTTTAATTGCCATAGCCTTCCATGGTTCTGAGCTGGGCTGACTGGTTTAATGCCTATCAGAGGGCACTGGGTTCATTCTGTAGAGATACTGGTGACAATCAACAGTGTTAAGGATCCCTGGCCATGAACATAGGTAGGTACGGAAAACGAATAAAAGAGGAAGGAAGGAAAAAAAACAGAGAGGAACAGAACAATAGAAGTAAAAAGTTGAAAAAAAAAGTAGAAGAGCGAAAGGAATCGGAAGCGAAGTGCTGTTGAAAGCAGAGGAACAGTTTATGACTCAGATTCTCCGACCTCTGGAGGTAGTTGAGTCTGTTTGGTTCATGCAGGCCCCCAGCCACCTGGTGGAAGAGGCTCGGGGTGTGGTGGGAGGAGCAGGTGGGAGGGTGTGAAGAGGGACTGCCCAGAGACACAAGTTTTTGGTTTTATGACCCACAAAGAAGTTGCTCAGTTGATGATTAAACTTTGATCAAAGAAAGCTGCGTTATGAAGCAAGCTACTCTATCAATAAAGAAATCAGCGTGTCCTTTCTTTTCAAAGCCATTATCTGTGGTGTGACAGTTGACTACAATAGAATTAATTGTCACATCACAAGTGGTAGATTAAGGGATGAATGAGTGAACAGAGTGGGTGGACAGGCCTATTATCATTGAGAATACAGTTTGATTAATAGAAGGTAAGGCTGGAGAACAAAAAGATTTAAGTGAAAAGACTATTTTCAAAAAAGAAATAGGGAGAAAATGATGTATAGAACTTAAAAAATAGGTTGTAAACAAGTACATAATGATATAAAAAGAAAAAAAATCCATGTTCATTTCCTACCCACACCCACTTCTAAATTTTACTGATGGAATAGGCAAAAATCACTCCTACATATGGCTGTGGTATGGTGTGTGCATGCATGTGTGTGTGTGTGTGTAAATAAAAACAATTTACTTAAATTACCTAAGTACCTGGTATGACTTCACCTTGTACATTTGCCTCTAGGGTATAAAATAAATGAGATGATTAATGATGTATCAGGGATTAGACCTCATCCAAGTTTTTAAAAGGCAAAACTGTATAAAATCTTATTGGAATTTTTTTAATTTTTTTCTTTCCATAATGGACACCCAGAAGCAAGCTGTCTGAAGAATTAATCTGAATGTTTTGGCACCATGCATGCTATTACTTTATTTCTTAAAGACAGTCTTTGTTATTGAGTCAGGGATATTGAAGTCCCTAAGAAAAATTAAGAGATTACTTATTATTTATTAACAGATGTATCTTGCTATTATTCTAGTCAACATTGTAATATCAAAAATTTGTTTTCATAGACTAGTTTGAAACCAGGGTCCCTTGACAAAAAGAGATTTTATAGAAAAGTGAAATGTGTCTGTCTACTCTAAAGATAATTGAAAACCATTTGTTCTCAGGTGGATGATAACATGCTAGTGTTTCTTTTAATAAGTGATTGGATATCTTTCAGAGGAATACAAAAGATTGAAAAAGGCTCATGCATACATTAAAATGTTCATCTTTGGCTTTCATTTCATAAAATGTACATTTCTACTAAAACTATTCACAGAAAAATAAAACTTTAATATGCTTATCATACTGGTACCTTGGCACTTAGTTCTGTTAGGATAATCTAGAAGAGTTCACAACCTTGACTGCACATTAGAATTATCTGGGGTGTTCACAAGCTATCCTGGTGCCCAGGCAACAGCCGAGACCAATAAATCAGGATCTCTCTCAGGGGTAGAACGTGGTACTTGCTAAAGCATCCTAGGTGATTCCAATTTTCCATCAAAGTTGCCATCCACTGATTTAAAACATCTCTGATCAAGCCTCACTTTAATCATCACGAGTGCTAGCATCCTTCCACCTTTGATGGGAGCATTCCTCGTCTGCACCAGAAGGAGAGGGCGTAGCAAACTGTACCACTGCGAGTTAGGTCTGTGTTTCATTACACTTTCATTGTCGGTGCCTGACGGGTGCAATGACTGAACACACGTGCTCAGCACCCCTGGTATGGGGCTTCCTACTAGGGCCGTGGAGGAAGGTGGCCACCAGTTTGAAGACGGCAGGATTGTCCGGAGCATGTAGAGAGAGGCTGTGTCTTACTTGGTTATATTTCACAGCTCTGAGTCACCTGGCCCATGGCCAGTCTGAAGCTTCAGAACTCTGATGTTTCAGGTTCTGAGCCAACAGACATTTTTACCCCAGAAGCCGGGGCTGAGGGTGCAGCTGAGGGAGCACAAGGGCTTCTCTTTGGGGAGCAGTGAGAAGACCTGCTGCTCCCCGCTTACATAACCGTACTGTGCACAAGCATGGCCCGTGGAATGTGATCAAACATTATTTTCGTCTCCCTCTATTACTTTAAATTCAACCGAGTGGGGATAAACTTCTCTTGTCTACAGATAAAGTCTTGCATCACCTTCAACGTTAGTCACTTTTAGTTGTAAAACAGTCTCATTTTAGACACTTAATATATTCAGTCTCACATAATAATCAAAAATCCAAACTTGCAGTTGGGGTTAAGCCGTCCTCTCCCCTCCAGCCCTGGGCTCTTCACAGGCATTCATTGGCATGGGGTTGATGGTCCATCTGTTCTCGCCTTCCTCCCAGCTCACCTGTGCCACCTGTGATTTCTCTCTGGCAGGAGAGACGGTAGGCAGAGAGAGGAAAAGGAAGGGAAAGCAACATTGTCACTTGGCTGAACCTGGTACTGGTCAAAGCTGGGATCCCTGGATGGGGTTGACAGTGGTCGCAGTTGATTCTTTTCTCATGGAGGAATTTTGTGGGTTCTTATTGAGTTCCTTGCTCTTATGGCTCCCTTGACCTGGAACATCTGATGGCCATCTATGACACGTTCTTCACCCTGAGGTACACCTCTCAAAGAGCAGGCTCTTTTAGCTGAGGTCTCTTCCAGGCAGCCCTCTTAGCCCAACGAAATCTCTCACTGTTCTTCCTCTTGGCCCGCCGTGGTCCGCTCTTGACTCACGCAGTCCTTGTGTCCCCACGATCTGGGAGCAAGTCATCTAGACGCCGCAGCTCCCTCTGGGCTCCACGTCAAGGCTGTTGCCGATAGATCTCCAAGGGGAGAGTCCAACACCACTCACAAGCCACTCGAGCATCCTCATGCCTGAGTGAGGAACCAGTCCTCTCTGTCCCTTGATCGCTGGGGGCATGTCAACTCTCCTCCACATGTCATTTCCCTGAAGCCCTCATCTTCGATATTCACCCCACCCCACCCGCCAGGAGGTGAATGAACCCCCACCGCCTTCAGTGAGCCTGTCTAGAAGCAGGGCCCAAAGTGGGGATTCTTTTTCAGGGGATTGGTTGAGCAAATGTACTCATTAGAAGAGTGGGAGAAACAGGATAAAGCTCGGGGAGAGGGAGAAGTTCAGCAAGACTTGACTCCAGCTGGGCAAGAGATTTAATTTGATCCTGGAGGGAAAACCCTGCTGCTCAAAGTGCATCACAAAGACTTTGTATCCATCCTCCTGCTGGTTGAGCCATGGTTTCTGGGGCGCTCAGTGTGGGGGTCTGTAGCCTGCAGGTGCTGTCCAGCTGAGGGCAGTTCTCCAGAGGAGGGGGCAGCAGAGCCCATGTGTTATGGGTGGCAATGGGGGAGGGTGAGCCAGTCATTCACAGGGACGTGGAGGGGGGGGGCATTAAGAATATCCCTACACCCACCCCACAGCCTCTGTCTGAAGATGTTTTCTTCTTCAATCTTGTCTTGACCTCTTAGAGCAGTTCAGGATTTCAGAACAGATTCATAGAGACATTTTCTTTTACATGATTATTTGGGAGGGGAGTGTCTGTCTCCTGTTTTGGTATCTGACGTCTATCTTCTCACCCCCCACAGTTGAAAGAGGCAGGCAGAGTTCCATTCTAACACCCTCTTTCTCTGAGGTGTGTGTTTGACACCAGTGCTCACAGAGCTCAGTGCCCTCATCCCACAGGACAGAGCCCAGAGCGGTACGTGAACTCAGAACCACCTTCTCTCCTTCATTTCAAATGCATACACGAGGCTGCAAAACTACTGCTATTCCCCAGAGCATTTGCGATCTCATTCCTGGGCATGCCATCAGTTTGACTCACATAACCTCTTATAAAAATTCAGGAAAACAAACAAAACCACGTCTAGTGGCTTCCCTGGTAGCTATGATGGAATTGTGCTCTTTCTCTCTACAAACCCCACTTGAGATATGGTTGGGAGAGAAGATACATTCTCTGTTCATGAACTAGAACACTGCCGACTGGAACCAACCCATGACTTTCTCATAAAAATGCAAGCGTATTGAGTAAACTGACTAACAAGCCACAGAAGATGACTTTCACATTAGGTGGTGAACTTATTATACAACAGGTTGACAATGCACTGTAGAACTGTATGCCTGAAACCTATGTAATCCTTGCTAACAGATGTCACCCCAATAAGTCTAACAATAAAAATGAATTTAAAAAATAAAAAAATAAAGTATCCATGACCAGGCTGGGGCTAGAAGAGCCTTTTGCAAATCTCACTGGGGCATTCAGGAGAGGCAGGGAGAGTGGACAGGAGAGAACTTGATCTGGTATGGAGGTGTATCATCACCATACCCCGAAGGAGCCCAGAGTACAGGGGGTGGGCGCAGTGGACACCACTCCAGAGCAGCCACGAAAGGGCTGGGGGGTGAGGGGTGACACGGGGTGCAGACAGAGTCAGCTGGTTTCCCATGCCCACTTCCTCCTTTCTCTCCCATTACACAACTTCCTGATACCTATAAAAAGACGGGAAATTGTCCGTGACCCATTCGTGTCCAGGGTTCTCTTGACACTGCATCACAAGGATATTGGAGCTGGAAGGGACCCCAGGCTTTACCTAGAAAAGCTTCTTCCTTTCACAGACGAGGAACGGGCACACAGCGGTTATTATGAAGCATTTGCAGACGGGCTACTCACGGGCCAAACCCGGCCTGCAGTCTCGGTTAGAATATGAATTAGTTGTGAAGATTGAAAAACCAGACGATTTCTCACTCTCACTCTTGCACACACTCATGCTCACATCTTCTTTTCGAAAACCAGAGACCCAGCCAAAAGTCACCACGATGCGGCGGTTCTGTAATTGGGAAGAGTACGATGACACTGTCTTGTGGCAAAGCGCTGTTGGCTTTGGAAATTTGGGGCATGAACTAGCAAGGCTCCAGACGCAGGGCTGGCAGTCAGGAGCAGGACTCCAGGCCCCATTTGGAGGGATAGGGTACTGGCTAGAATGAGGCAGAACTCAATCTTGAAAGAGGAGCTGTAGTATCAGGAGAGATCTAAGGTCAGAAGAATAATCCCAGGACTCGATTACGTTGCTAGAACTGGGAGCTGACGTCCAAGCCGACCTGGGAGGTGGCTGGCTTGTCGCAGAGCCCTGGGAGCCAAGTGAGTTCCTCCTTGCTGAGCTCCTGGAGTTTGGGCCACGGGTTCAAGGGGTCAGTGAGCTGAAAGCTTAGTGTGAGGAGGGGAGTATCTCAGACTCAGGCAACCGAGCCAGCGATACCCTCCCTGCCAGCCTCCCCCACCAGGGATCCACCCATTATTTCTCATTCACCTACAAACTCAGTCTTCACAGAGTTACAAAACGGGCTTGGCCCTGAAACTTCACATCTCTTCTCATATCTATAAATACCAAAGCTGGAACAAAACAAAGGGAGAGTTCTGAGAGTTCTTCAGCTTGGCAGCAGGTGGAAAAATGAGCCCACGGTGCTGTCAAGTTCCATGTGACACAACAATGGCACTTGTCAGCTGCTGCTCTCAATGGGCATTAGGTTTGATGAAATAGCCCAGTTGTACAAAGGAGGGAAGAAATAAGTGACGGCTGCAGAGATAGATGGCAAGAGACTTGTCTCTGCACCTCCTGACACAGAATTTTACTGAAGCCACATTAGAGGTGACCTATTTAATAACCGTGTCCCACCATGAGCTGACTCTAGTTTTAGGACATGTTTCTTTTTGCTAAATTGTGGCAAAGAGAAACAATTGAATCTGTGGGCAAAAAATAAATACCAAAGAAAATCAGCCAGGCCAAACGCATAGTAATGACCAACGTTTTCTGGGTCTCTGCTCAGGGCCAGGTATCACGCTAGCTGCTTATGTCTCAGTTAATTCTCACAGCCACACTAGGAGCGAAGCACTATTATTATGCCTATTTGCATGTGAGAAAACTGAGGCTTAGAAAAGTGAAATAAGTTACCCACATCCTCTCCATAGATGAGAAGAGCCTGATTCAGAGCAGCTTGGCCAGTCCCCAGAGGCAAAGCGTGAGTGTCCTCTCCAGAGGTGCAAGCTCTCCTGTGGTCACATCGGGAGGGGACGGCCCCAGCATCCAGTACTAAGGAATTCCAGCCTACTGCAGTGGTTGACACACTGCACTGATGGTCCCCATTAGTGACTTCCATGGGGCCCTGCCCGGTGCAATGAGACCTTCGGTAATAACCGTGAGGACAGCCCAGCATGACAATGGCTAACATTTAGTCAGCACTAAGTATTAAGTACTGTGGTAATCTCTTGATGTAAATTCTGGCATTTGGTTATTAATAAATCGGGTATATAAAATTAAAAATAGTTTTCCATGTAAACCAATTATATATGCAATGTATTATATATAAATATATGTAAAAAGCTAAAGTAGCTAATATTAATGCATTATTTAATTGAGATTATTATGAAACCAGTGTGCTAGTCTGAGGTCCATTGGCTAAAGCTGGAATACGAGGACAGAAGACTTGGGCTCGGGGCAATTCTGGGGTAGGTGTGTCGGCTGCTTTTAAGCGTCCGGCTGTCCTCTGTGTCTGTGTTCTCTGCTCCCCACCCGCTTCCCATGGTCTCCGTGTGGCCCAGGGACTCTGGCGTGACACCCCATAGGATTTCTGAACCTGAGGACTCCCTAAACGTGGCACCTTTTTTAGCCGCAGTGTCTATGGTAGCATCAGTGGAAACTGTGGAGATAGGAAGTCATGATTGATCTTCACATTTGTAAGTCAGTTCGTCTGATACGTAGTAAAAGCATGGAAAGCTTGAAACATTCGTGTGCTTCCACCCAGCACTTCCCACACTTACCGGTCTGCCTTTCAGCAGGAAGTGAACAAACAGAAAACTGTTTGATAAGGTGCTTTTTTTAAATATGGGAAATAGGCAACAACCTGATTTTCCAAAATAGATCATTGGAGATTTTCCCAAAGTGAGTTACTTAGAAAATTTGTATCTAAAAATTGTCCCTAATGGCCGGAGGGCAAGTTGGGGAACCCTTGGTTTCTTAAACAACATGTGACATTGTTGGTGGGGCTTTGTTGTTGTGTTGGTAGTCCTTGGGATCGTGGCTGACCAAAGGGCACGGGCACCGGCTATCTTCCTTCCGTGCAGGCAATGAAGGAGAGCATTTAATGCGAATAATTGGAATAATAAATTCAAAAGGTTCATATACTTTTTGTTATCCTGTGCTGGCAATGCTAGGCGATGTCAGGGATAAAATACTCTTCCCTGAAAAACTGTTTTGCTCGTTTAAGTTTTAAATAATTGCTGTGATTACTGTGGAGCTTAAGTAATATATGTAAGCTTGGCATTAGCAATTTTTGGTTCTTATGCTTTAATAAACATTGTATTTTATTGGGAGGTTAATTTTGAAAACTCGCAGCTCCATCCTCCCACCACGAATTCCCCTCCCCTACCCCCATGCAGATTCAGCTCTTGTGAGAGGACATTCCTAGTGTTCAGAAACATTTGAACTCACTTCAGGTGCAGTTTGTGTCTCTTAACCCCTTTGGTACTATGTAGTTCCTCATTTAAACAAGTAGTTTTATAGCATAGCAACTTTAAAAACAAACTGAATTCGCCTTGCTTCAGTTCTCACATTCTCTGTGACCACTCTGAGTTTTCTTGTTTGTATTTGAATTTTAAATAGTGACAAAGAGTGCAAAATGCCAGGTGTGATATTTTTGTTAAGTGCAAATTTCAGTTCATGTGTGAAGTAGTTTATGGAATTTAAAGTAGTATTTTTAAAGCTAAAATGTATTCTTTTCTAAGTTATGGTTTCTTTTAAACCTAAAAAAAAAAAAATCAAGGAGAGAAACAGCAAACAAAACAGAAACAGATACAGAGGGTTGGGTGGGGGCTGGGGAGAAAAGTGAATGGATCAAGAAATACAAACTGGTAGTTACAAAATAGTCATGGGGATATAAAGTACAGCATAGGGAATATAGTCAATAATATGTGCAGTGCCAGGTGGGTACTAGACTAATTGCTGGAATCACTGCATAAATTATATAAATGTCTAACCACTATGCTGCACATCTAAAACTAATGTAAAATAATACTGAATGTCAACTGTAACTGAAAAATTATTTAATAATTAATATTCTTGATTATTATGTAACTATTACTAAAAATAATGCAATAGGAGGGCATTAAAAACTGATCTATTCCAAGTGTCAAATACCCTAGGTGTGCCATTCATTATTTTGGGGGAAAACTTACTAAGAAGCCAAGCATTACTAGGATACCTCTGAGACTTGAGAAAATTGTTGTTGAGAAAGCAATTTGCTGCTTCCTGTATTAGTTGTTCAGGTAAAGAATTGCAGGGCACATGGATATAGAACAATGAACTCCTTCAACTTGTAGAGTTTGTCCCCAGTAGCCAACCATGGCACCCCTCTATCATCATGGAAAGTGACATAACTCACTAGTAACTCTCAAAAACTTTCTGAAGGAGCCAATGCTTTAGAAGCTGGGCTGTTAATTTAAGGGTAGCAGCAGCACTGAGGGAGACAAGTAACACCTACTGTATGCATGAACAGACAGGACTCAGAGCAAACTGCTAAGGTAGTCACATGGCATCCTGGAAGAAGCCCAGATTTGGGAGAAAACCTGGAATGAGGTTGTGGCCCTACCTAAATTTACTAATTCAAAATACTTACCGACTCTCCACTGTGTAGGTGCTGGGAATATAATGATATACAAGACGGACATGGTCCCTGACCCGAAGTAAGGGGACACTCCCCACCCACCAAAAAAGATGTAAACAGACAAATGGATGTAACAGTTTTTTCATTGTCATTGTTTTAAGTACCATGAAGGAAACAAATGGCTTCCCATGACTCCTAGGGTAAAGACCAAAATTCCTGTCATGGCCCACACCATCCTCTCCAACCACATTTAACACTTCTCCCTCCCCAGTCTGTCTGCTGCAGCCACAACCGTATGTGACTTCCTCAAATGCAGGGAGCATTCCTGTTTCAGCATCTTTTTTTTTTTAAATTCATTTTTATTGTTAGACTTATTGGGGTGACATCTGTTAGCAAGGATTACATAGGTTTCAGGCATACAATCCTACAGTGCATTGTCAGCTTGTTGTATAATAAGTTCACCACCTAATGTGACTTCTCTTTCCATCACCTTATATTTAGCTTCCCCCCCCTCCTTTCCCACCCCCTCCCCTTTCTCCCCTCCTTAACCCACTCGTCCCCAAATAAACATTAAACTATTGATTGCGTCCATGGGTTATTTGTTTGTTTGTTCCCATTTCTTTTTTCTTTGTTGCTTTCAGTTATATTCCGCATGTGAGTGAAGTCATACAGTTCCTTGGTTTTTCTGTCTGACCAGTGTTCATTGCGGCGCTATTCACAGTGGCCAAAACACGGAAACAACCAAAGTGCCCTGCGACAGATGACTGGATAAAGAAGCTGTGGTCCATATACTCAATGGAATATTACTCAGCTGTAAGAAAAGATGAAATATTGTCATTTGCAACAGCATGGATGGACCTGGAGATCATCATGCTTAGTGTTTCAGCATCTTGACATACGTTGGCCACCTCCCCTGCCACTGGGCCTCAGTTAATTCCTAATACTGCCTTCCAACCCCAGGACAGGTGGGTTGGAGAAAAGGCTTCCCGGATGCCCATCCCCATCCCCACCCTAGTACACACACAGCCCACGGCCCGATTTCGGACTCGCGTTGCCTCCTGGGCTTTGCATTCCTCTGTGATCACCGGCTTGTCCCCGCTGTTTGGCGTCTGTCCTCTCTCCCACCACACTCTGCTGTCGCTGGACGGTAAGCTTCAGGGGGCACTTTTTCTCCGTTTGGCCCACTCCACCGAATTCCCGGATGTGGGCACAGTAACTTTTTGTGGAATTGAATGAACACAGGTGGGCATGGATGAACAGTGACTGCACCAAAGCCTGCCGCCAGGGCTGGGCCTCAGGAGGGCCTGGCTGTTCAGAACGCGTCCTCACTCGGACCTTCATTGACTGGCCGGGCAGTCAGGTCGTTTTGGGTTTGTTTTTTTTTGAGTGTTTACTTTTAGGAGTTCCTTTTTTTTTTTACTTCTTAAAACATTTACCTTTTTTCCCCCTTTTTATCATTTGGGCTTTAGCTCCATCTTAATTTTACAGCTTTCCATTTCAAATCTTTAATCGCTTATTTCACCAGCTCTTTTAAAATAGAACTATGCATATTTATTTTATTCTATTTTCATCACCTCCTAATCTTAATTTGGAATATTGAGCTCTGGTCCTAACTCTCTTTTGTCTTGCTGCTTTCAGTGTTTTCTATATCCCAGTTCAAGTCTAATTTGAAAATAGGTAGTATTTCTTGCATCCTTTCTTTTTCATTTGCTCATGTGCTCATTTTTCATTTCATCGATAGGTGGAAGCGTTATTTGACCATCTAACGTATCTTTCGTTCGGAGCTTCGCCCCATCTGTGCCCTCCCTCCCCCGGCACCCCCCACCCTCCTGCGGTGTCCCCCGCCCTCCTGCGGTGTCCCACTCCCACTGCCTCACTCGTGTGTACAATGGCTCCAAAGCTGCAAGTCAGAGGGGCACAAACAGTGGAGAGAGCTCGCTCTATAAACGCAGGAGGATGAAGGCCCGCTCTTCCCCACCGGTTTTCCCTGCAGCAGCCGCCTAGGCCGCTCCGTCGGGTGGTCCTCAGCCCTGCTGCAAATGCTTCTCCAGAGAACCTTGCTGTGGAAGACTCGGTGAACTCAGTCAATTCTCTCCAGGGCCACGAGCCCTATTCTGTAGATGGAATATTTGATTTGCTGGGACAGAGTTGATTGTGAATAAACCGCACTGTCATTTCCTTAGACGAGGCATTTGTGGGACACTGGCAGCACCATACCCAGGAGAAGTTCGATCCTGGAAGGGGTTCTCCAGGTAGATGCCCTCTAGACCCAATCCTGGTGAGATGCTCACAGACACTCAGTAAATCCTCACAGGATGCTCCAAAGCAGAGAATCTGCAGCCAGTGTCTGGGCACTACTTGCAACCCGCTTGTGTTTATCATTCTTCCAAGGATGTTTCCCTTCTTAGCAAGTTGAGAGGCGGAGCCTTCTGGGCTGTGACCAGCCCCAGCTCTCTTCCTTGTGCTGAGGGCTGAGGGCAGTCTCACAGAGTTTTAAAAAGAGGAACACTCATCCCCTTGCTTCAAGATTAGTTTAAATTTAAAATGCTAATACCTAATCATTGAGGCCTGCTCAGAGGAGTGGATTTGCTGGAGGTAATGGAGAACTCCCTCTTGTCTGCTTGTAGAACACGGGGCTCTTCAGCATCAGGCTTAGGGACTCAGGCTAAGTTAGCAGGCTTTCGCTCATGCTTCCAGAGGACAGGACAGTTGGATGGACAGTTGGATGGCCCTCTGGGAGACCAGAATCCCGGAATGATACCCTGGTCATAGAGTCACAGTCCACCTTCCCTCTTCAGACCTAGTACTGGATTCCTTGAGAGGCTTCTATTGACATGGGCTCTTCCTCTCGGAGGAGACCTGCTCCACTCCATGTTAGTTGGAGAGGTTCAATCTCTTCCCACCCCATTTCAGGGAAAGATCCGCTCTCACAGAGTGGACCTCAGGTTCTCACTGTCTTACCATTCTTAAGAACTTTCCTTTGAAATTTTTCCTTTCACTTACTCACGGGCTGGCCCCAATCCAGCCCTCTGATCTGGAACTGCACATTGGCTTTAGTTCCCTCAGCTGCAAAACGAGGATAATTAAGATCTACCACTTGGGGTTCTCCTGAGGACTGTCTGACACATTTCATAAAGCCATTGACGTGTATATACACCAGAGCGGCATATATGAGACATGCTAGAAGTCGATCTGATTCGTCAGGTCCATAGGTTTATACTTTCTGATACAGGAAAATGTATAAAACACACGCAGTTTAGAATCTTTCCAGGAGGCCAAGCCCTCTCTCATGCTTAAAATAATTTGTGGGTTAGTCCTGCATTTTATTCTTAGAAGAATTGAATTGTAATCCCAGTTGGAGCAAATGGAAATTGTGCTTAATTTCCACGGCTTGGGCGTAGGCTGGCATGGTATCACCGGCTTTGAGAGGGTCCCAAACCTTACGGTTGGACCTGGGTTATGAACACAGAGGCTCTAGAGTGCTTTCCCCGAGAGGTGCATTATTCTGTATATCCTGGGCACATTTACGTGTGCAAAGTAACCCCCCGTCTGATTCATCCCAGCAGACACCCTCAGTTTCTTCCTCCATCTAAAAGCAAACTAATCCTTACAAAAATCAACAACTTTAAGTTGACACAGTTTTACTTGAATACTTTTAGGGGATGAATCACAGGGAAACCCATCACTACTCATTTTGTTGTAAGTCTAAAACAAGACTAGGTCGATCTGATTGGGGTAGGCCTGGGACAAAGTTCTAATTTCTAGAACACTGAGATGGCTTTGGAATTATGGAGAAACCAAGTTGGTTATTATAATGGTAATAATAGCTGCATTTACTACAGCCTTACTAAGTACCAATTCAGTTGCTTTCAGGTTAGCTAAACTGATAGTTTTCGAATCTTGACTTTAAGAGATTGTGGAAAGTGATTCCATATTGTAAAATTTTTGTTTGTTTGTTTGTTTTGTATGTGGGTAGCTCCCTGGCTGGGAATCGAACCCAGGCCGCAGCATTGACAGCGCCAGCGCCGAAGCCTTAAGCCACTACACCACCAGGGAACTCCCCATGTTGTAAAGTATTATCTGGGACCAATAAAGGAAACTGATTTAAAAACCTAATTCCTTGCTCTCACTAAATGTTTAGGAAGGCAGGTGCACTTGTGTAAAGGGGCCTAAAACCCACTCGAAAGCAGACTTTTAAACACAAAGCCCTAATCACACATTTATGACAAGTATGACACTTGGGAAAAGATTAAACTTCTCCGCAAATGGTCTGGTCAACTAAACACTGACATGGAAATAATGACTGTTAATTCCTACATTACATCATAGTAAAAATCACTTGAGTTAGGTTTAGGCCGGCCAGACGTACTGTTTGAAACCAAACAGTGCTGTTCTTTTCTGTCCCGTTTAAAACTGTACATCCAGTCAGCCTAATTAGGTTGCAGATGTAAATATGAAAGGTGAATCACTAGAGAGTTTAGAAGAAAGCATAGACTATCATCATATCTTTGGGGAGAGTTAATATTATATAAAAATGACACATAACATTAACCATGAATGTAAAAAAAGAATAAATTTTATTAAAATTATGAACTTTGGTTCATTAAAAGACACCATTAAGTGAGTGAAAGGGCAGGTCACATAGTGGGAGAAGAGATTTGCTGTACTTATATCCTGCAAATGCCTAGTAAATAACTACTAAATGACAGGTAATCCAATAGAAAAATGGGCCAACAATTTGGATACTCACTTCGCAAAAGAGAGCGAGCAGGTGTTCCATGGATGTAAGAGCAGACATCAGGAAAATGCAAATGGCACTGAATTGTTAATGTTAAAAACATGGCAATATTAAGTGTTGGAGAGGATGTGGAGCAACTGGAACTCAAATGGGAATGTAAATCAATACAACCACTATGGAAAACTCTTTGGCCAAATCTACTACAAGCTGAACATACACATACTCTATAACTCAGCAGTTCTCCTCCTATTAATAGATATAAACCCAACAGAAATGCATGACTATGTACACCAAACAACGTGCTCAGGGACATTCATAGCAGCACTATTTATAATAGCCAGAAGTTGGAAACAACTCAAATGTCCATCAAAGATAGAATGGATTAACGAATTGTAGACATTAATAAAAATGTAATACTAACTAAGAATGAACTCTTCACAACTACATGGGCGAACCTGCTAAACTCAGAAGCCCGGCACACACAAAAGAAGTGATTATATTTATTTAAAATTCCCAAAGAGGCCAAGTGTAGTCTAGTGTTAGAAGTATGCATAATGATGGCCTGTGAGGGAAGGGTAATAACTGGAAGGGGGCCCAGGAAGTACTGCAGGGCATTGCTGAAGTACTGCAGGGCATTGCTAAAGCACTGTTTTACTGCTTTTTGTTCCAGGTGCTAGGTACATGGGTGTATTTATTTTGTAAAAACTCATCAAACTGTACACTTAAATTGTGTGTGAACTTGTATTTATATATGTATGTGTGTGTGTGTGTGTGTGTGTGTGTGTGTATGCTATACTGCAATAAAAACTTGATTAAAGAAAGGCAAGGCCCAATGTGCTTGGTTGAAGTGAGTGGTTGTTTTGTGGCTTCAGGAATGGAGACAACTAAAATGTATATAGATGTATATATTGAAAACAAAACCAAACACAAAGCTAGTCACTGAACATTCTATCACTGAATAATTAGATCAAAGGTCATCTTTCTTGTTTCCTCTATCCAAATCCTCTTCAAGGAATCTGTATTAGTCTTATCATCTGGCCCTTGAAGGGAAAGCAGAATCCTGGAAGACATTGTTTTGTCCTCAAAGTTTTGGATCAAACTCTCTTCAGTCATCTCTACCTTCCTTGCTGCAAGAAATATGAATTTCATTCCAGGTCTTCATGCCTTCCAGGATTGTTACATTGATAAGAGCTATAAATAACTTTATTTGGAGTTACAGCCTTTTGAAGAGTTACAAGAGACCAACAGGGATTAAGATGCAAGGAAGTAGTGTTGGAAAATAAGGGAAGGCCTCTTGAGTAAGACGACACTGGTTCTGGATGTCAAGGGATGAACAGGAGTTTGTGAAGTGTATTGGGAAGTGAGGGATGAAGGACATGCGAGTCATTGTAGCCCAAGGAGAGAGCATTTGCAAAGCATGAGAGAGAATGACATGACTGTGGACCAGGAAGGCGTTGCTATCATCCAGAAAGGTTGGAGAGACAGGAAGCTGGACAGGAATTGGAGTAAACTCCACGTTCGTGAGTTTGTGTGCATGCCATATATTGTGCTTACAGACACAATTGTAACGAATGTCAAACACCATTCATTGCATCAGACCACGGAACTGCATATTACAAGTCCTCAATTTTTAACTTGTTTTAAAAATATATTTTGCAGCAACAGATTAATAACAAAAACAATGTTTCCTGCTTTCGCATTTGTACTGGAAGCCCTGAATAAAACCAGTCTTGGTACCATAGTCTCACTTTAAACTATTTAAGTTGATCAAAAATCCAAGCATGAATATATGTTATGCCAATTGCAGAGGACTCTTAAAACCTCTTCTCCTAGAATTTGAGAATAACTTGGTACCAACATCCTCATGTGAAATGAATTTTCAAGGAAGTGAGGTTACATTCAGAGATGTAAGGATACCTATTATGATGATGAATAGATGCAGACAGAATGGCTGTAGCCTGTCATTCAACAGCTCTCTGGTTTGCCAAAGAGCCATTTAAGAATACATAAATGCACTCTTCGAGCTAATGGAAGGGATCTGTTTACTGGTTTCCAAAGAGAGGAGAGAGGGTGGTTCTTCTGCCATTTCCCGTGGTTCCCCACCAACATAACCAGCTGAGTAAAGGCAGCATCAAGCCTGGAGGGAAGATTCAGACCACCGTCCACACTTCCTTCTTCTTTCTGAATTACACCAGGAAAGTGGAGGCAGTGAGAGGTGCTTTCAAACGCACTGCTTGTGGTTGGCTCTGGGGAAGAATTGAGCAGTGTGTCCAGTTCGTTACCCCACTGCCCTCACTGCCCACGGGCAGGTGTGAACAGAGACAACCCAGGGCGCTGTGGTGGAACAGGCAGCGTCTGCTTTCAGATTCAGTTCTTGGCAAGGACGTGGCAGAATGAATCACCCTGGGGCAGATTCCCGACTGCACAAGAGCTACAAATTGAATGGCAAGACACTTTGCTGCTTTCACTTGCTCTGACGTCAGCAGGAAGAGCTGAGTAACCAGTCAGAAGGCAGTGGAAGAGGAAGATGGAGAGGATTGATATGGAGCATCTGCTCTGTGGCAAGCATAGACCAGGAGTCTTCAGTGGGTTATGGAGGCAGCATGGTGCTGGATGTGATGCTGCATCTACCACTTGTTGGCTGTGTGAACTCGGACAAGCATCCTAACCTCTGCAAACCTCAGTTGCCTCCTATCTACCTCCTAAGGCTGGGTGGAAAGTAAAAGAAACTCCATCGCATGGCACATCGTAAGTGCTCTGAAAGAGTAGGTATTTTTAGTTGTTACTCATTGCTATCATTATCATTTAATCCTCAAACCAGCAGCATCACCTGGTCTACAGACGTGAACACTAAGGCTCAGGGACAGCGAAGGCTTACCCAGAGGATATAACCTTGGTACAGTGATTCCACCCCATCCTCACACCAGAGTCCATTTGCCTTACCCCTCTAGACCCTACTGCCTTTGTGAGTTAGCTCTGAAAAAAACGGGTGACAGAAATGAGAAGCAAAAATGGGCTTGTTTGCAAATATCCATGAATGAAAGGTTGGTGTGGTGTGTTCATCAGGGGTCTCCAGAAGAAGCAGAAACAATGTACGTGCATATATGAGTGTACATTATGGAGGGTAATCTGCCTTACTTGAAGTTTACTGATTTAAATATTAATCTCACCTAAAAATTACTTTCATGTCAACACCTAGATTGGTGTTTAATCAAATATTTGAGTACCATAGTCATGGTGCCACATAAAATTAACCAGCACAGGTCGGGAGCAGGGATCTGTGGCAATAATGAACCCAGAATCAGTGTTTGAGCTAAAGCACTGTCTTTAGTTGATGTTAGCCACCAAACTGCGTAGGCTTTGACTGGGTTTTGTTATTAATTTCTTGAAATCCACATATCTCTTAGGCATTATTGACCAGTCAGATGAACTAAGATTATTAAAATACAACAAAACGACGGTGAGAAATGTCGCCTGTGGGTTTTTAGCATCAAAGCTAAAAACAGCTTCAGGAAGTGAAGTCCATTTTTCTAGAGTGACTGCTTTCCCTAATCCAAGCTCCAGGGTGAGCTATTACGTTAAGAATTTAAAAAATAAAAAAGGGTTTCTATGTCTCCCCTCTGCGTCCTGTTGTTAAACTGTGGGACTTCTCATAGCAGTAGTGGAGTCATTTGAAACAGCTGTTGGGGTATTTTTTGGAAGGTGGAAATTAGTTGATTTCCTTAACAAAATTGGAAAACACTTTATCATAGTAATTCAAAAATAGCAATTTCCCCAAATGGCTTCTGCAATAGAATACAGCTTCCTCCTTTCACCTGTGAAAATGCTCCTCGAGACCCTCAGGCAAGAAGACGTGCTTCTTGTCTCCTCTCTTTGCTTCCAGGTGTGGAAAAACAGAGGGGTCTGTTCAGATCCATCTGCCCGCACCCACCAGGCCTTGTATTTGGGAGAAAGCTGTTCTGGACTGAAGAAGTGGTCTTCAGTCAAGGAATCCCATGAAGATAACTGTCTGTGACAGAGCCTGCTGGTTGGTCCCCTTTCTTCTTAATAACAGGACCCCTGTTTTAGTTGGTGTGGCAATGTGTCCAGATAAAGACCAACATTTCCTAGTCAAAGGAGGAGTCCCTTTTGCCCATTTCCCCTTACTCTTGGGACGCAGATGCAATGGTTGGCACCCTAGCAGTCATATTGAATTAGGAGGTAACCTTGAGGTTAGCACCCACACATAATGGAACTTCTTCAGACAGCACAATACCAGTCGTGGATTTCCTGCTTCTAGAGTTCTTCTATATCAAAGAGGAAACATACTGTGTTTTTAAACCACAGTTGTCGTCTCTCTGTTTCTTTCAGCACAATTTAATCCTTACAGAATCATTAACCCAGGCAGTGATCGAAGCACTAAGCTTCTTTAACATGCTTTGGTGAGGGGTACTAGACCACAGACTCAATACAATTTTAAAATCCATTGCAATTTGATCTGTGGGGCAATTTAAGCCAAAGAAAGAAAGTTGTTGGGCCTTATTGCCTTTAGCCATAAAATAAGAAGCTGTTAGAACTGGAAAAGTTCTTTAAAAATCCTTAATCTACTCTATCCCACCATCTACTCCACAGGTGAGGAAACAGAGGCCCAAAGGTTAATCCAGCAAAGATACTCAATTACTGGGCCAGAACCTGAACAGAAATCTAATACCAGTCTGTTATCCCATAGTTATTTTCAATTTTTGATCTGCAAATGAAGACATAATTTGGATATTGTATTATGCATAATCATGAAAGGAACTAGATACCATTGTACATACTAGCTGTGTGCATCTGAATACCATTTAGCCTGGTATTAGGTTGTTCATCTGAATACCATTTAGCCTGGTATTAGGTTGGTGCAAAAGTAATTGCAGTTTTGGACTGTGATTTTTAAATCATTATAAGTAGGCTCAAACACATCTTTATTAATCAAAACAGGAACCATTACAATCAACACATTTTTGCCAACAAGAAATAAATTTGTTTATTGCTGTAGTATAAAAATCCATGCTTCAGGATTCAATGAACTCTTGGATAGAATTTTCTGCATCCTGCTGGTTGTGGAAGCATTTTCTCTGCAAAAAGTTGTCAAGAAGCTTGAAGAAGGGTTTCCTGATGGTGTAGTGGCTAGGCTTTAGCTCTCACCACTGTGGTCCGGGTTCGATCCCCACTCAAGGAACCAACCAAAAAAAAAAAAAAAAAAAAAAGAAGAAGCTTGAAGAAGTAGTAGTCAGTTGGTGAGGGGTCAGGTGAATATGGCGGATGAGGCAAAACTTTGTAGCCCAATTGGTTCAACTTTTGAAGCTTTGGTTGTGCGACATGTGGTCGGGCGTTGTTATGTTGACCAATGCCAACTGCAAGTGTTGCAGTTTTTGGTGCATCTCATCAATTTGCTGAGCATACTTCTCAGATATAATGGTTTTCCTGGGATTCAGAAAGCTGTAGTGGATCAGACTGGCAGCAGACCACCAAACAGTGACCATGACCTTTTCATGGTGCAAGTTTGGCTTTGGGAAGTGTTTTATAGCAGGAATCTAGTCCCAGCAGAGAGAAAGAATCACCCTAACACCAAAGATAGAAAAGGAAGGGGTTATTTGGCCAGCAGAGCTGCGGCAAACGAAAGTCTGAATTGGCCGAGCTCCCCAGCTCACTCTGGTCCTGTCCTTTTCTAGGACTTACAGGCTTTCACACAAAGAAGCAATCATGTCGCCTTTCGATCGGCTGTCCTAATGCATCAAAATCCGTACAAGTTCCAAGAGTCCAGGAAGTTAAGTTTGTCATGGGAGTGGGGTTATTATGGGCAATGTCCCTGGACCTGGGCAGGAAGTTTCTGGCATGCTAGATGCGGGTGGATAACTCCTTAAGGCAGGGCCTCCTCTCTCACTTTGGAGCTTCTTCTTGGTCCAACCCCTGAGCTGGTTGTCACCAGTTATCATATAAAATCCACTTTTTGGTGCATGTCGCAATCTGATTAAGAAATGGTTCATTGTTGTTGCATAGAATAAGAGAAGACAACACTTCAAAGCAATTTTTTTTTTTTATTTCCAGTCAGTTCACGAGACAGTCACTTATCCAGCTTTCCAATTTGCTTCAAATGCTGAACAACACAGAATGGTCAACATTGAGTTCTTCTGCAACTTCTCACATAGTTGTAAGAGGATCAGCTTCGATGATTGCTCTCAGTTAGTCGTTGTCAACTTCTGATGGCTGGCCACTACACTCCTCATCTTCAAGGCTCTCATCTCCTTTGCACAACTTCTTGAACCCCCACTGCACCATGGGTTCCTTAGCCGTTCCTGAGCCAAATGTGTTATTGAGGTTGGGCGTTGTCTCCGCTGCTTTATGACACATTTTGAACTCGAATAAAAAAATCACTCAAATTTGCTTTTTGTCTAACATCATTTCCATAGTCTAAAATAAATATAAAGCAAACAGCAAGTAATAAGTCATTAGCAAAATAACATAAAGCGAGAAATGCACATTAAAATGATGCATAACATTACCACATTTATTTAAGAACGTATTCCAGTATCAAAACAGCAAATTTCAACAATGCAAAAACTGCAATTACTTTTGTACCCACCTAATAACATAACTGTCAAACATGCAAATGCCCAATTTGCTGCTGGAATAATCTGAGCTCACAGCACAGTGTCATTCCACACTTGAGCATCATAGTACAGTCCTCAGGTCCTCAGCTAGTGTCTAAAGTCTTATGTAGCCCCAATTTTGATCTTTAGTGCCAGATCATTAGCGGGAGGCAAATTACCTACAGGCCCAGTAAAGAAAGGGGCCCACTGGCATCTATTCATCCTTGTCAGACTTGAAACCGTTGGGCAAAGGCATTTTAATTAGGCAGCGGGAGAGCTGCCACTTTTAGAAGCAGCTCTTAAATGGGAAGCTGAGACATTCAGGACCAACTGAAATTCTTGGTGCTTTTGTTGTTTACCATTTAAAAGACAGCCCCGGTGACTTCTCCAGTACTCCTCCTTTCGTACTCCAGGCTTTGATAAGATTCAGAACAGTTCAATGATTCCGGAGGCTCATTCCTTAGTTCTCATCACACTTCTGAGTGCTCGGTTTGCAGGCAGGACATGTATCCTGTGATCGTGGTTTAATTAACTCAAGTCATGGTGACTGTTTTTATGATTACCTTCAGTTTTTCCAAACTGCTGGGACACTACTCATTTTAGTGGACACCTTTACAATCCATGAATTATAAATGTTTTGTGTACAATTGAAGCAATAAACCAGTAATCACAGCCTATGCTCTATAGTAGTTATTTGCTTGCTTACAGAGTGCTGAGCAGTAAGTAGCTCAATCTTGGAGCATCACTGTCTGTATTTTCCAGTGAAGAGACTGTGACAGGGAAAGATTCAGTCACTCAGCTCATGAAAGGCAGAGTGAGCAATTGAAGCCAAAATGCCTATCGTATGTTAGCAATTGTTAAATGAAAAATAATTTTTATGTCCTGATCCTTTCGTCTGTGAAACATTTTGTCAATAGTTACAGTCTCTCGTGAGTGAGCATCTTCTGAAAAGAAGTCACTCAGCTTTGGTGTGAAGTGGAAGATGGCGCACATTTGAACAAAGAACGTTGGACTAGAAACGAATACTTGATTTCCACCCTCAGCTCAGTGCCTCACACCTACAAAATGAAGTCTTGGCATTGGAACTCTCCATCAAAAGGAATTTTTGGCCAAATCCCAATGCACAGAACAGAAGTCAGAGCAGAGTGCTTGTTGGAGGAGAGGCCAAGTGGCCCAACGCGTATGGGTCTTGGTTATGCTCTTCCCACTGGGATCAATAGCTCAGGAGGGCCCCTTTCTAAGCCTAGGGCATGGATCCATGCACTGTGAATTCACTCGTACTGCTGTCTTAACACGTATGTCCTCTCTCCTAAGTTTTTAGAAAACTAGAGGGAAACTGAAGTATATGGAAAATACAGGCAACACTGTTATGTATTCTATATACCCATCCTGTAAGCCTTGCTTTGTCTCAGAAGACTCCAAGGAAAGTTGAGTCTTACTACATTTCAGAAAGGGAAATGTTTCTTCAGTGCCCATTGGGCGGCCTTTACCAAGTGATTGACAGCTGACAGTTAGTGTCTACTGGCAGAGGCGGGGAAAGGACTACATGAGCAGGCCATCTGGGGAAGTGGGGATATTACCCAAGAACCACAATCCATAGAACCTCTTCATGGGTGAGGACGAAGGGCTGAGGTAGGCAGACAAGATCCTTAGTACGACCTGCTTCTCCCTCACTATAAACAAGCAAACTAAACAATGGGCCACGTGGCACTGATGTCCAGGCTCATTAGAATGGCCGCCTTCCTCAGACTGAAGGATTCTCAGACATTATCACATGAAGCATGAGCTCACTTTGTGATTGTTCCCCAGGCTTTTGGTCTCACTTTCTATCTCTAATGCAGGGATTGGGTCACAGTTAAATGCCCTTCCTTTCTGTCACCAAATATGCCCAGGCACTAAATCATGCACACATATCTTTCCCCCAGTGAAGCCACATCTATTTTCTGTCATTGAAAATAAAGCATTATTGCTATTTTCTTCTGTTTCTGACATCTTTTAGTCCATTCCAGCATCATGGAAGGTTAAAAGCTTACCTGATTATCTTGAGAAGCCTGCTCTGACAGAGCGTGGGCAGCTCACCCATCTATAATCACCACACTCGTGTCCCACTGCAGGGGCTCTGTGTAGCAGCAAGTTCGGTGGGTGATCTAAAAATGAAAATGGTGAATGAATAGGAGGGACTGGTATTGCAGAATGGGTTGGGTTTTGTTTTTTTTTTTCTGGACTTACCTGACTTGAGATTCAATCAGCATATAAAATTAAAATAAAATATAAACTCCAGCCATTTAACCACAGCAGATGCCTCATCTCTCTCTCTCTCTCTCTCTCTCTCTCTCTCTCTCTCTCTCTCTGTGTGTGTGTGTGTGTGTGTGTGTGTGTATTTTTAATGTTAAGTTTTTATGAACTAGGCACTTGTGGTAGATTGCAAAAATGGCCACTTTTTTTCTCATCCCTGTACACATACCCCTTCAATGTGAACTTGAAGTTCCACCCATCAGGTGGGGTCTAGTTCACCACACCTTGAATCTCAGCTTGGGCATGTGGCTTGATTTAGACAATGAGACTAACAAATAGGAAGCTAGCAGAGACTTGCAATTAGGACTTGTTATTTTAACTGGGGGTTAGAACCGTGATATCACTATTTGAAGGAGCCCAAGCTAAAGGATGAGAGGGCATTAAGAGGAGATTTGAGGTATCCTAGCCAGACAGGCCCCAGCCAACAACCTACCAGTAACCAGTCATGTGTGTGAGGTCATCCTAGACCACCTAGCCTACAGTCAAACTGCCTGCTGACCACAGAGAATATAAGTAAGCCTACTACTGAGCAGGAAGGGCTCATCCACCTGGTTGTAGCAGAGCCAAACACTAAACATGGAAAATTTCAGTGGAGAAATTAGTCACTTTGTTTGTAGAGCACTAAAGAAAGAGAACAGGAAAGCTGTAGTTCAAAAGCCCAAACTTCCAGATCCAGGGTTAGGTGGGTTATAAGGGTTTAGGGGAAACAGGTATGCAGAAGTGCTGGCCAGGTAAGTTTTAATTGGAGGACCTTCGAACTTGGCCTTTTATGGCAAGGGGTTTCAGCACTGGGTCGTCCTGGATGATAGACCCTTTGCTTCTGAAAGGGTTCCAATGTTCAAGTTTTGGTTATGTCCCAATCCTTTGATTATGGGGTGAGGCTAGGGGGCAGCAAAACTTGGGTTCTGGGTGCAGCGCGAGAGGTCAAAATTCCTTCCTCTGAGCATGCTTTGTCAGCGTGACTTTTGGTTTTGGTTTATTGTCTCTGAAAAGCAACCCAGTATCGAGTTGAACAGGATAGGACCATTTTGAGCTGGTAGTACGGTTACAAGCCCAGTAAAGAACAGCAAAGCCACCTATGCAGCCCACAGCATTATGAGATAAATGGTTGCGTGTTATTTTAGCAAGAAGGTTGCAGAGTGGTTTGTTATGCAGCAATCGCTAACGGATACAACACTTAAAAAATAATTGCTAACTCAGATGTCTAATAAAAGTATGAGAATGCAAAGATAATTATATATATGTAGAACACAGCAAAGAGAAAATTGCTAAATAGAATAGAAACTGGCAGAGATAAGCAAATGGATAAACTGATTTTTCTCCTTGAATTAAAAAAAAAAGTCTTTTTAAATAAAAAAGCAGAAGCAATAAATGAGTACTCTTCAACTTCAGACTCACCATCTACTCTGACCTACTCTGTGACTCTGCTGAGTTCATGCTGGGTCTCACTCAGAACAATACTGAAAGCACTCGTAAACTCTTGGTCAGAAAGAATCCAGGGCTCCTTGGAGGACAGAGGAAGGACAAAGCATTACTGCTGGCACACAAACAGCACCAGTGGTCCCTGCATTAATATGTAGCCGGAGAGAAGCCTCTTTAGGAGAGGGGATGTGCTGGTCTGCAGCCAGGGCTCGACACGGAGAAAGCTGTGGGCGTGCGCAGGAAGTACGGTGGGGCAGGATGTGTGCGTAAGTTTCAAACATGTTTCTATTTTCAATGTTTGCTGCAGCTATGTTGTAGTGTGTTCAAAGAGTATAGACCTTCTCAGGAAATATAATATTTGCATCCGAAATCACAAACTTCCTAACAATTTTGCTTTTCCAATCGCCTGCCTACTGACGCTTTATGTGTAACCAGGCAGACTCTGTGCTAGAATAGTTTTGCTAAGATTAAAATACTTCACTCATTTGAAAGGAGTTCCAAAGAAACACACATAAAATATATTGATATTTTTTATACATTTTGGTGACTCAGAACTATGGTTTTTTTTTTAAGAAATAAAATGTTTGTTTGTTTGTTTTCCTGCAAATCAGATGTCAGTGTGAAATATCTCTGTAGTGTTAATGGTCCCTCTGGTGGGTCCCAGTGGGTCCCAAGTTCTTTGATCATTAGAGGTCTTACAATCTTTTCAAAAATATAAAGACCTTGGCCTCGCTCAGAAATGTTCTGATCCAACGGTACCTAGGATTCTGGGTTTTCAAAATGGTGACTCTGTAGATGACCCAGTTTTGGAACTCACCATGGGAAAATGCAATTAATGGATGCTATTATTTGACCTACTTTTCTATAGTCATAATAAAGAGATTCATCTCAAAATGACATTTTTTTTTACCACCCTACAGGAGTGCCTACTCACTATTAGCAACAGGACTATTTCTGAAGAAAAAAACACCACTGTGTTTGCTAAAAACTAAAAATCATTCTTCGTTTCAGTAGGAGTTATTTGGAGCCATGCTTTCTAGTGTCTACCTGTACTGGATGCAATCATTTGAGCCCATATAAGTAGATCAGTTCTGAATTATAAATCTAACTTCTAGTGCTACCTAATTGCCATTAATATGCTTCTGGCCTCTCCCTACCCAGCCCTTCTCCCCAGGGAAGGAGAGGTGACCTCAGTGGATTGATGAGACTTCTGATGGGGACACTGGGCACACAGAGCCAGACCATCCCTTGCCTCTCTTCCCCTGGAAGGAAAATTTCCTGCCTGACTGTGTGTTGTTTCTCTGTCCTGCCAGGCCTTGCCTGGTCATCACGTCCCATGGCAGAAATCTGTTTTATTCTGGAATGTGGGACACCGCCTGCCTACGGATGGATATGCCATGTCTCTTTATAGGTTTAGGCAGTCCTCACCGAAACAGTGCTGCCTCCGCCAGACCCGGGGAAGGGAAAACAGTGGGAGGTGGGGCACATCAGTATTTTTATTTTTTTTCTGTGAAATCATTATTTTTATTTTTCTTTTGTTAGAGATGAGTACATTGAGATTCAACGGCTACCATCCCCAAGACCTGCGCCCTGCACATAGCTCTGCGGACTCCAAATAACATACTTGAAAAAAGGTTACATAGAACTTTTGTTAAGAATGTATTGATATTGGTTCTTTAATTGTAACAAATGTTAGATGTTAATAATAGGGCAAGCTGGGTATGGGTATGTGGGAGCTCTCTGTATTATCTAAAGTTTTTCTGAAAATCCAAAAATAATCTAAAAACTAAAGTTTACTTTTAAAATATTACACATGAAATCATGTCATCATCTGAAAGAATACTGTTTCTGAACATGTTCTGGGTGCTAAATAAAAATAGTAAAACTTCCAGTTTGAGTATATCTGTGTATCGCCTCACTTCCAGCTCCAGCAGAGTGCAGGGGTTAAGAAGGATCTAGAAGCAGACCTTGATTTGAATCACAGCTCTGTGATTTCCTACCAGTTACTTAACCTCTCTGAGCTTCAATCTCCTCACCTGTCAAAAAGGACCAATATCTGACTGAGATGGCTGAATTGAATTTAAATAATATAATAATGCCTTTTATAATTTAGTGCCTAAAATAATAAAAGTAACTAGAACAGTGCTTGGCACAAACTAAACACCCCGTCCTCTACCCACCCACCCCCGTTCCGAGTCAGTGTGCCCAGCATAGAGCCAAGAGTCTGCTTTGTAAATGCTCCCCAGGTGACACCGATGGTTTAGGAACCCTTAGTGAAGCTAAGCCTCACCTGCACTGTCAGAAGCAGCTTCACTGACTGGATTTCAAAACTCACCCTGTCCCCACGAGGCTTTTATCCTCAGCTCCTCTGTGAGGGCTTTGTCCTCCCTTTAACAAACCAGGGAGGCTGGCCAGTCCTGAGCTCAAGGAAAGGTCCCATTAGCTCGCTTATTTATTCACCTCTCCCTGTTCTCTTTGAATTCTGATTCCTGAAGAATTCCAAAGACAGAGGAACTCTTTCCATAGCACTGGAATTACATTCTTGAAGAATATGAGGGCTGTCCAGGAAACAATCCAGCCGTAAACGCCTCTATTTTTCATATTACATGGCCGGATGCTTTCAATATTGTAATCACACAAGTAATTCCTAGCAAATGCACAGAAAGCTATGCTATCACAGGAGAAAGCAACGGACATTCCCAACACACCAATATTCTCCTGCCTTGGATTCTACCCACCGCTGTGGCTTCTTCTGGACCTAAGGAGCTTAGGAGTCTATCACGTCATGGAATCTTCCTCCGTGATAGCTAGGTACCGGTTATCTCTGTCCTGCAATTGCTCTCTTTCCACACATTGAATATACATTAGGAGACTAGAAGGAGGTAGGAGGAGTGAAGACAAGAAAGGGTTAAAAAAGGATCTATGCTTCAAATGGAGGAAGGTCTTTTAGCTTCCACTAAAAGTATTTATGCTTCATTTGGAGAGACACTTGTAAAAGATCTTCCTACTAGAATAGTGTAAGTAAAAAAAAAAATACTAAGGTGAGACACAAAATAGAAAATGCTAAGAAACCTTGAAAAAATATTCATTATATAATGGATATAATTGGCTATGTATTAATGGCATATGGATTCATTTTCTTTTTAGGAGATTAATTATAAAATAGATGGCTAAAAACTGGCATTATAAAGTGCCTTCTACCACATTGCGGGTCAAACCTTATTCTTTATGTATTTGTACTACGTAAAACCTTTTGTATCTTTGCTGTCCTTGTCCTCTAACACAAATGTTATTTGGGGTTTGGGGGAATATCTGTGTATTGGACTACAGAGCATCCATTTCTGTGTGTGTATGCACACGCATGCACGTGTGGTAGCATGCTACTTTTATTAGGGAGTCACTTCCTCCCACACTCGTGTTATGGATGAGTCACCTCATTCTAGCTCCAAGGGTGGGCATGTGTCCCCAGCAATGCCAGTCAGAACATTCCCCTATTCTGGCCCATGGGTTGGTTCAGAGATGGGTAGATGACTCATTCAAAGCCAATGAAACTCAAATCTGGGACTTTTGTGAGAACCATTGGGAGAAGGTTTTACCTCTTCAATGTCAAGTTTGGTCAATCTAAGCCTGACAGTGACAGTGATCATCAGTCAGACTGATGCCAGATCCACCAAAGGGTAGCAGGGCTGAGAGGTAATGAGAGAGATTCTTGACATTTTTGAGGTCATGGATCCAATCAGATTGGAGGCTCTGGTCTTTTCACTTATTAGGACCAATAATGGTGGGTGATGCCTCAACATCCGTTATTTTGTAAAGTTTCCTTTGAAAATACTCTGATCATCACTGAATTTTCAAATAGCATTTTAAGGGTAAAAAAGGTTGATAAAGAGACACGTGCAAATGCCTTGACTATGTGGGAAATGGGCAGATTTACTGTCTTCTCTCTATATGTGTAGTCAGGAATTCTAAGAAGAAATTGGTATTGGACTGCTTAATGCTTTGGACTCTTGAGAGAAAAACATTTTTAGATGTCATCATTAATAATTCATAAATGAAGTTCATCAGATCAAAAGAATTCAATATTTTTGTTTGTAACTTAAATCTTTCATTGTTTTTAGTGTCTTTAAAATGCATGCCTACCGTGTGTCACTTTGAATGATTAATGATTAATGGCAGCCCCGAGCTTCACGATACAGAGATAGACAGTTACACCCCATCTCCAAGGCAGTTCAGTGAACCATGTTTGGAGGATTATGATCAGCATAGAATAACTCTTTTAACGAATCCTATTACTGTAGACTTGGGATGTGTACGCCTGTGTTGAACATCCTTTTGTCTTTCATTTAGATTATTTTTCTGAGGATGGGAGGAAAAAAGAGCAAATTTAGCCTACAGTTTCTCTGTGATGGTAATGGAAATTCAGGAAGAACAAGGGAATTTTCTCTGCTGTCGATAGCAAGGTCCCTTGCCTTGGAATTTGAAGAAATAACAAATGCAAGGATCCTCTCCATTCTCATGAGCTTCACAAATCAGAAACAATATTTCTTTCCTGGAGTGTGATACTTCTGTAAATGTGATTTTACTATGGCTTCTTGATCCAATAGCATGTTTTTGGAGGTCAGACTCATCTGGGACAACTTCCAAACACACACACACACACACACACACACACACACACACACACACACACTCTTTCACTCACTTTTTAATTTGCAAATTTGAGTTAGAGGACAAATTATTTTAAAAATTGACCAAGAAGACAAAATTACTTTGGGAAGCTCATGGGTGGTAGGTAGTGGTTACCAGTTTCTCTGCCTCTATTTCTCAATTATTAGCATGAATCTTGGACAAGGAAAAGAATAAATCAGGTTAGACATGTGTGGGCAAGAACTTAAGTAAAAAAGGAAAGTATTGATTGTTATATTATCTTTATTTCAATCTTCTGTGGCTGCCTCAGTATGATGTATCCTTTTACGATGCCTATTAACTCATAAATAAGGCTTTGGTTTTTTGCACTTGCTGTAGAGATTTAAAAATTAAGGAATTTGTATTAGACAAAGTAAGAAATGAATATAAAGCTGAGTAAATTAATTTAGTATTACCTTTATATAGATTTTATTTAATTTTATTCTTAGGTGATCGATCATGATAATAGAAACACATTTTTAAATACTGAAATGATTAGTTCCTTGCTAAAGGATAACTAGCTCAAAATTAAATATAATCTTGTACTAATTTATTTTCAAAAAGCTGAACACCTACAGAGATGTAGTTTTAGCAAAATTATATTCTATGTATATATAACATTCTTATACACAAAATATTGTTTCAGGATCCACTCGGTAAAGTGTATGAAATACAATTTATTTCATTTTAATTTTCAAATTAATGTTGTGAATGTAGAAAGCTAAGAAATTTTTGTATAATAGCATAACAACTGTATGACACTGGTTTTAAGCACTGTGTAAGAAATCAGACAAATCTATTTGAAGTGGAGGAATTAGGTTAGTGGATCACAGGTCAAAGGGTACAAGTTCTAAAAATTTAAAATTTTGGCCAAAGTACTTGTCGCAGGCATCACTGCTCATAAGAATCAGACATTTATTGCTTCAGATCCCTCTGATGTAGTTTTGAATGTAGACATTCATCTAAGTGGGATATCATGTCTTTGTAACTCTGGGTCCATGACATTGAGCCCCAAAATGCCAAGTTTTATCATAGATCCACTAAACTAAAAGTATACTTGCATATTAAGTTTTTATGTAGTCGTGGAACCAAATAACATTAGCGTGAGTATATTCTCAGACACACTGCTTAGAAACCTTTCAGGACAGTCCATGGTCTGGTCCCACCCAGCCCACACTCTGTTCTCACTCCTCAGACTCTCCTATGTGTATTGTATTCAGCTGCTTCTTTTATCCCAACACATGTTTAATCATGCCTTCTTGCCATGACTCTGCTGTTCTTTTTGCACTGAGTACACTTCCCTGATTACCTGTTTTTTATCCTTCAAGACATAGCTGCAATTTTAATGCCTAAAAGAAGTCTTCTTGGCCACCTCTCCCCCAGTTAATCATCTTCTATCTTTCCTTCCCCTAGCACAGCATTTAAATATCTCTTTCGCTAGACCAAGAGTCAGTGAGCTCCTTGAAAGCAATGGCAATAGTCCGGTCCCTCTCACTGTTCCCTCGTATTGCTGCCTAGCACGATGTCTGGTGTAACACCTCTTTAGTGGATGACTGAATGCTAAATCAGTATGATCCCCATATGCTCCAAAATGCAATCTAAAGAAGGTGACATTTGTGTGGTAAGGCAAGATACAAAGCTTTACAATTTAAACAGAAGACTGCACAATTTATATAATTGAAACCCAAAACTTCAGAAAATAAAAATTGGAAAGTTAAGTATTTATGGTAAGTACAGAAATTAAATGTAAATCATTGGGAATTTGCATAGGAGACAGTGCTTCAAGGTGAATGGAGCATCCAGGTCTTGTCTCAGACTAGCTGAGTCCCCCAAGAGAGCAAACTATGACTGAAAGAGTTCATTTTGACATCCATTATGGCTTCATTTCATCCGTGGTTTCCCTATGTGTTTGGGTTATTTCAATGGCCCTTTTGCAATATGTAATCACTACACTTTGCAAAAATTAAAATTAAAAAACCTCATCCAAGTAGTGATTGATCCAGATTTATGGGGCCTGAGGCTTATACAGTTTGGTAGTAGCATCCTCCTTAAGAAAAAGAATACAAAACCACAAATATAAAATTATGTATGAAAGCAAATATTTATCAGGAACAAGAAATCACAACAAATTGCAATTTTTCAAAAGTGACAAATACCATAAATATCATAAACCCATCAAAACATTGTTTTTATTAATTTCCTCACATGCCTCTATGTTTTTCCCTACATTTTTTTGGCTACGTGCCCATTGATTGTCTCTTCATATGACAATGGTTTTGTTAGATCACTTTCTGTACAAAAAGGACAAAAGTAATGTAGGCTCGCCCCTAGAATGTTTCCCCTGATCTACCCACATCCTTCCAGGGCTGGCCACTTTAGGAATACATGCTTTTGTGACAAATCTCTGGCTTTGTGCCTTTGTTATGGTGCTAAGTCTGCATAATAGGCAGTTAGAGTATTTCTGGAAGCCATGCCTCCACCAGAATGGCCAACAATGGCTTACCTACACATAGAAGTGATGAGACACAAAAACATATCCCAAACATCATAAATTACCAAACCTACTTTCCTTACCCAAGTCCCCAAAATGCCTGTGGCCCCTGCAACAAACCAATCAGAGATAAAGGAAAATGTGACAGAGGAGAAGTTGGAACAGGAAGATACAATGGTCTCAGCCAATTACAATGAAAATACCTAATTTCTGCGACTTTTACAATAGAAGGGCCCTACCCAGTGCCTTGGAAAGGGCCAGTGCATGGGAAGGGCCCCAAGGCTGGAGAATGCCTCTTACCCAGTGGAAATGAAAGAGAAACATCACTCCTTCCCTTACCCTCAAATGCAAATGAGAGTAACAGAGGCTGCCGGCAGAGAAAGTCATCAAATCTCAAAGGTTCATTTTGTACTATTAAGAAAATAGCTCTTTCTCAATTTCAATAGATGTAAAAAGAAAGGGGGCGCGTGAAGGAATGAACACTGATTTGCACCAAAATATGACTTCTAAGACTACAGATTTCATTCGGGGGAAGGGAGATGCCTTGTAAATTAGAAAATGATTAGAAAAATGTTTTCTCCTTCCTTCACTTACAGAGTTCGTGTAGGGGTCATACTGATAGACAGGCAAAACACTGGTCTTATTCAATCTGAAAGTAGGTTTTATTTGCTCCAGTAAGTGTCTTTAATAAAAAAAAAAAAAAAAAAAAGAACCAACACAAAGAAATTTAACTTTAAAATACAGCACTTCACCTCTCTATGCAACATTCAGCTGGGCTAGACAATCCTCGCCTATATTTTATTATCTAGAGGCTAGGCAAGCAGTTTCTACAAAAAGAGAGAATTTTGCTGCTATTCCTACACTTCACTAAGGGAAGGGAATGAGCTAACCATTGATTGAGCACCTACTATTTATTCCTCACCATCATGTACTAGATCTACAAGGGCAGTCACTGTCTAGCCACTTTTTTTCTACTTCTTGCTTAGGCCTAACGGTACTGCTTTAAGAAATTGGTCTTTGAGGCAACAAGCGTACCTACACTTCACTTGTGAGGACACCAAGAAGGATCCAATTTTATTTTTAAGTCCAGTGTGTTGGAGATGGCATCACAGACTTGGAGAGATGATGCTGTGGGGGCAGACACCAATAGAACACACTAATTGTACTAGGAACAGGCTACCTCCCAGGACGTTATCCCAGACTGAGTGAGTCAGACTCAGGAAAACGAGGAAGAGTGGGGTGTCTTATTGTGAAGGGGGACATGCAGTGTCAATAACTGGGTCCAGGGTGTGGGTTGTTTTTTTTTTTAAGGCAGGGGGAGAATCACATAGGGAAGACTGGAAAAAGGAAGGGTTTGGGGAGAAGGATGCAATTTTGAAGACTAAAGAAGCAATTGAGGAACAGTGGGAGGGTGGGGGGTCCAAGAGGATTGCAGTAAACATTTTAAATGATCAATCCTGTCCCTTGAGTACTCTAAAGAGCCATTTTAAGCTGACAGCTTCAAATGTCCCTATCCTGGCATATAATTTCCTTAGGTTTCTCCAACACGAAGGAAGACATAGAAGTCCACACCACCTTGTATGTTCATGCTGAGGATTCTAAAGGTACAGGGCAATAAAGGAGAGGGAGGGCCTGCCCCACCCGCTGAGGAGTTGAAACAATGGGAGAAGCCACACCCAGAAGTGTCAAGCATGACCAGCCTGAAGCAGAGCTGAGAGTATTGCAGAGAACATATCACGTGTCAAGTTCATTGCAAGTTTGCTAAGTCAAAATACTTGCAAATCCCAGTTCCTGGCACAAAGAAAGTACCTAAAATTTTTAGCCCTCCTTGTAATTTGTATTATAGTTGACCTTGAACAACATGGATTTGAACTGCATGAGTCCACTTATATGTGGGTTTATTTAAATAAATGCATAGAGTAATGTAAATGTACTTTTTCTTATAATTTTCTTAATAACATTTTCTTTGCTCTAGCTTACTTTATTCTAAGAAAACAGTATATATTACATATAACATGTAAAATATGTGTTAGTTGACTGTTCTTGTTATCAGTAAGGCTTCCAGTCAACAGTAATTATTAATAGTAGTTTTGGGGGGGTCAAAATTATACATGAATTTTCTACTGCAAGTGTGGGGGGTTTGGTACCACTAACCAACACCCCCCCAGCAAATCGTTCAAGGGTCAACAGTGTTTTTGTAAATCTACCCTCCTGTTACTTATGGATCATAAATACTTATGGGTAAGGATAAAAGTCGTGCAGAGACAGCTTAAAAGCTCCATCTGGTCCCTTCCTTTGAAAATTTGCTAGTCTGTCCAGTTTTCCACAGCTCACACAATAATTAGTACATAGTTTAAAATTACTTACATTTGTAAATAATTTTTCTAAGTTTTTGCCACTTAAAAGAAGACAGTCACACATGGTCAATTCATGGATAAACATACACAAATTCATAAATAAAAAATCGAAGTTGTTATAGACTCCAGATCCAAATACCTTAGAAAGAAATTTATCTGGACTTTTCAGCATCTGCATGTCTTTCAGTCACTGTGGCCTCGTTAGAGAGGAAAAGGGAATTATCCTCAGAGATGACTAATTGCTCAGGGAAATGAATCCCTCCAGAGGAATGCTAAGAAGGAAATTACTTAGTATGGGTATTTTAAGTTGCTAAAATGCCACGATGCTGAGAGGAAGAAGTGGTCACCGTCCAGTCATTGTTTCATCCCTCCATGTGGTCGTCTTAAATCCACAATGCAGGAAATCTTTTAATAGTAAGTGTCCACTCCAACATGCAGCATGCAGCATTAATAAACAGAAATTAGTGGAATTGAGATCACTTTATTACATCTTCAAACAAGTTTTAAGCATCTGCTGCACCATGCTCATTACTGAGAATGCAAAAAAGATGCTGTATACAGTCCCCAAAATATACTGCCTAATGACACGACTGTGCTATGCTGATGATTTGTTTTTCTGCTTTCTCTGCAAGTCTAAGATATTGGGCTACAGATATATACTCTGTTGGTTTGTATTAAAGAATGAGCTAGTCATGTGACCAATCCTTGCCTCTATGTTAGTATCTACGTTAGGCAGGGTTTCGAAGAAAAGAGAGAATTTTCTGCTATTCTCACATTCACTAAGGGAAGGGGAAGAGCTAACCATTAATTGAGCACCTATGATTTATTCCTCACACTCACCCCAGAGGTTCCTGCTTCGCATCCAAACGTTTTCTACATTTGAGAAGCACAGCCAAGAAGCACACGCACTTTGGGAAACTCCAAAGCAAGCTGCTTCCTAACACGCCCTTCTAAGAAAACGTACTAAACCCAAATACTGCTGAGGGATCCCAACACAAACAGTGCAGTTCTGAGGCATATGAATTGCCCTAGTCATTCAGTAATGACTTTGGAAGAGCACAAAGGGCTAACGTCCCCTTTTTAGTAGATAACATTTCTCTCTAAAGCTCTCTCCAGTGACGTTTATTTATTTTTAGAGCCCTGTGGCTAGCAAACTGGACTGGGGCATGATTGGTCGATTCATTTATTTATGCCCTCTTTCGGGTCACAGGCAGTGCTGCAGTTTAATCAGTTGTGTCATGAACCAAACTAGTAGTTATAGTCCCCAACAAGAACTGGTTAACGAATGGTGCCTGGCAGTGAGGAGCAGGCATCATGACTTGGTGGAAGGGTCGGCCTTTCTGAAGAGACAATTTGTGGAGGCCACGCCTCAGAACTGTTTCTCTTTTTAAAACATCTCCTCTTCTCTACTTCTGAACATGAGAAAAACACAGGGGAAAAATTCCAGCATAGGTAAATTGGCACACTCAGCTTCTCTTAAATTCTATAGAACATGCCAAGGCAAGGGCAGGGAAAGTCATGCTGTGGAAAAGACAAAGGAAGTCTTTAGGTTCAGGTTTCCTGTTATTATTGTTAATGTGCTCACACCTGTATCTGCTGATCGCTGGCTGACGCATGTAAAAATTAAATTTACATTTACCTCCATTCAGGCAAGCTCTAAGTAGAAAAGAAAGTCTTAAATTAATTTCTAGTGCTCTTAACCCACGATGATTTTTTTTATCTCAGTTCTTGATGGTGGACTAAAGTCTTCCACAGCAGAAGATGCTGGTTTTTTAGTCATCTTCAGGTATAAATTTCTGAAGTAAGGGTTCAGAAAGATATGATCTTCACTCGTCGTTCTTAACTTCTAAAAGAAGGCTAAGGCCCTATTTATCTTTGTTTTCTCCATATTAATAATGCAAATGTCCAAAGCAATGATATCATTCCAACTCAATTTCCATTTTTATTACCGTAAAACTGCTTTATATGCTTTCCAGAAGAATGTTTACAATTGGAATTCTGGAAAAGAATTAGAAGAAAAATAAATGCAAGAATAATTATTAAGAGAAGTCACATTAGGTGGTGAACTTATTATACATCAAGTTGACAATGCACTGTAGAGTTGTATGCCTGAAACCTATGTAATCCTTGCTAACAAATGTCACCCCAATAAGTCTAACAATAAAAATGAATTAAAAAAAAAAGAATAATTATTAGTTGTTTCCTGATAAGTAAAAGAGATGTTATGCTTCCTATTTACTTGTGTTTTATTCTAATGCGCTGATTATCAAATTATACACGATGACATATCAGTGCATGATAGAATTGCTGATTAATAATAACAAAGTTTACTTTCAGAGATTGTTCTTATTAACTAGGCCATTAAGCTAGGTCTATCACCCGGCCAGTTTATGCCACCATTCATTCACACTTTATGACTGGTGCTACAATTACAGTGAATTATTTGTGTTGCTCTTTACATGATCTCTTTCTTCCCTATTCATCTGTGGGTTGCCTGAGGAAGTTTCTGTCGTGTTCACTACCATGTTTTGCATTGCCTGGTATGATTATAGCCCCTGGCATTCCCAGGATGAACAGAGGCCTCATAAATATAATGATCATACGTTGAGTAAACAAATGATAAGACTGGTTACCTGAGATAAGTTCATTGTGATAAATGAGCAATGAATGTAGCAGAAGTTTCTTGGCAGTCAAGGCTCAAGCAAAACATATTGAGCTTTTGTTCTAACTAAAAATAGCACACAAATGAAGAGACAATTTTCCTTGAACTGAACTCAGAGACACCGAGTAACAGAACTGACCACATCTGTGATTTTGCAGAACAACCAAATACTATTTGAAGGATTTACTTCACACTCTTTCAAAATTATTGTTATATTTAACTCACAAGACTGCTTTTATGGGTAACAGATTACTCCCAAATACATTGATACCAGTTAACCAAGACAGAATGTAGTTTGCTGTTTAATTGTTCATATTTTTGAGTCAGAAAGATCTGGGTTTGCATGCTGACTGTACCCTATACAAGATGTATGATCTGGACAAATTACTCCCTCTCTCTGAGCCTTGCTTTCCAAAGGTAACACTAATCCTTATTCATCAATGTGTTGTGTGAATTAAATGAGATGATTTAATTCTAGCACTCTTAACCTAGGATGATATACTCTGACAAAGAGTGTGTATGCTCAGTAAAAGAAGTATTATTAGCAAACAACATTGAAGCAAAACTAGGGGGGATCTAAAAGAATCAATAGTGACCATAATAATAAAACTGTTTCTCCCAATCTCAGGGGCTCAGGTAAGCATTATGAAGTGACATATCTCAATCAATTCCTGACTGAATTTTTCGGGTAAGTGTGGGAAATAAAGAAATTTGATGTTATGGTTAAAGGGAGAGTCATGTTTAGATACCACAATAGTTAGTGGGGAGCAGATGTGTTCTGCTAAGAAAGAAAAAGATTCCAACTCATATTCTGACCCAGAAAGAATTTCCACTTAATTATTCAGATGTACTACTGACAACAGTGCTTGTGACTATAAGCAAACTCTTTTATCAAGCACTTAATAAGTACTTGAGTGAGGTTCCCAAGCGCTGTACCCCATAACAAGAACGGGCAACAGAATGCCCTGCCATGCTGGACTGTCAATGAGTCAGGTGAATTTGCAGCTCCCAAGCTCCTGAATGAATTGAAGTACCTTGGGAGTCTGCCTAAGGCTTCTGCTGGAGTGTCCCAAACTGCCTACACGCATAGCTCTTTGAGGTCAGGTGTAATGGCTTCCAAGATCTTGGACATCAACCGTCCAACAGATCTGATAGTTTCTTAGGATGATTTTTGCTACAAGAAATGGTGAGGTCAACAACATAGAAGAGTACTCATCTTCCTGTTTTTTATTGCAGGAAAACATCTTTTCATCTATTAGTCATGAAAATGAAATAGATCTATAATATAGTTTTTATTCCTAGCTGTATTCCCAGTATGATGCACTAAGGCATTATAGTGATAATAAAGGAGTAACTGTTTCTGGAACTTGCAAAAGGATTATGGAAGAAAGCTGACATAGTTCAAAACATTGATTGGTCTACAATTGGAGGTGAGAATAATCACACTTCAATTCCATCTAAGTTACACCTATATGGCTTGTTAGAGTAGTAAAAAGTTATTTCCTATCCCGCATTTAAGACAAGAAATTAAATTTTCTAATTTCTAGAGATTTTTCTAAGTTTTTTTTTAGATGCTAATAATTGATTAGATCATTTAGAGCAGTTCTAATTCAGTAGCTACCGGCCACATGTGGCTATCTAAACTAAAATTAATTTAAATTAATTTAAGTTATAATGAAAATGTCAGTTCCCCAATCCCAGTAGCTGCATTTCAAGTGCTCACGAGCCATTATGTAACTAGTGGCTAGCATACCCAACAGTGTGTGTACAGACCACGTCAATCATTGCAGAAAGTTGTATTGAGCAGTACTGTTCCAGAATGACTCAAATTACTAGCTGCCAATTTGGGATGATTCCTAGAACCTTATAAAATTCCGAGATTATTCTAAGGCGGTAGAGTTGAGGGCAATAGTTGGTCCAACTATCAATGGAAATGTATAGTTTTCTGATTCCTCTTGTAAAATTCATGCCGTAAGTAATTCTACCCTGACAGCTGAGAACAGTTTCTATTCCAGAAATAATGCTGTTACTGGGGTCTCTGCTAAGCACGGGTTTTCCCATTCAACCCACACAGTAAAACCTTCCATGATGGAAGAGTTACTTTCAAAAGGCGGATGAGTAAAGTAAATCTCAGAGTGATGAATTTACTTGTCCCAAATTATTCAGTAGGTAAGGGGATGATAAGAATTTAAACCCTGTGCTAATTCCAAAGCCGTATGCACTGTTCAGTCTATTCAAGAAAATCTTTACAGTGCTTCCTATATATGAGCCACTTCAGATTTTGCTCCAGACTCACACTTAGTAACTGCATGACCTTGATCCAACAATTCAACATCATTGTGCCTTGGTTTCCTCATCTATAAAATGGGAATGATAACAATAGTAACCACCTCAAAGGGTTGTGAAAATTAGGCATATGTGGAAGAAACATTTGGAATGGTGTCTGGTCTTGGTAAGCGTTCAATAAATGTTTGGTGTTATTATCTAATTCGGTGTTTTTTAAAAAAAGATTGGGAAAGAACTTTTGGTAGTTCGAATTGCTAATTATTTATAAGGATCTGGAAAACACTATTTAAATGGTGCCTGTTTTTGAAGATATAAAAGAGATTGGATGACCCGGCCTTCCCTCATCACCACACCCTACAAAGCTATTGGGCTTCAGCCAGGCTTCTGAGGTGTCACAAAGGGAGCCACTTCTCCCAAAGCCTGAGCACAATAGCAGAAAATCCTCAGGCTAGTCAGAGTCTAATTTCACCTAGCCTTCATTTTGGAGAAAGCAAGAAAGGGACAGGGGATTGAAAACTGGGGGTGGAAAGGATATTATCAGACAAGGGGCCTTGTGAGGACAGCTGTCAAAGGCAGACCTTACTTAGGGTCGTTAATTTTGCAGTTCTGCATCTCAGAAGATGCTAGGAGAGGCCTTCTCACTGGCTCTTGGGGTGGGGGCAAGATTCAGAATTCATAAATACAGGGAACCTGATGGGTTTCTGGGGCGATATTTTTCACGAACTGGAGCAATAAAACAGAATGTCAAAGCTGAGCACCACTTTACCACTCAGGACAGAAGGCAGTGTTTTCCATCCAGAAGGAAGGTTGAAACAAACAATGCCTGCTAGGTACAGTTCTAACAGTGATGGCCACACACACACACACACACACACACACACACACAAGAGCAATAGGAATAGTGATAGCACAAGCCTCAGGGAAGAAAGTTCTGAACCATTCAATTAGAAACAGGAAACAAATCAAGTTTCAATGACAGGAAAATGACCACCAAATGCTCCCCCACAACCTACACAAAATAAATATCTGGGCCTCATCCTTTTCTTCTGCTCTGATGTGTTGTAGCAGTGACCTTGTGGCATCCATGACACTGTCTAACTCAGAATAATTCTGAGGGACAGGGTGGTGGGTTTCAGGCCCAGTAGAAATGGAATAACTTCTCATGGGAGGCCAGTGGAAGTGCGGGAGCATCTCAGAAAGTGGGGACTCTTTTGCAGAATCTAGAGCAGCGTTTCATTTTCATGTAGGGCTAGTTCTCATCATACCATTGCTTCTGAGGTTTCCCCCATCAGAATGAGTTCTAGAGATTCTCCTATTTAATTTTTCTGTCAAATTATTCACAGTTACTATTGGATCTGAAATCTCTGTCTCTCTGTCTCTTTTTCTGTCTAGATCTTGCTGTGTCTCTATCTCTTGTCTGTCTCTCCCCCTGCTACACACACCAATACTGGTGATACCACCACCACCACCAACAACAACAACAACAACAACACACACACACACACACACACACACACACACAGAGAGAGAGAGAGAGAGAGAGAGAGAGAGAGAGAGAGAAAATATTAGTTCTCAAAACTCTACTATCTAGTAAATTTGTAAGAAGGAAGAGAAACCGTTTTTCCTAATTGTCCCATAATTTGCAAGGCTTCCTCACTTACTTTGGAATCAATAGCTCACAGCAGCTTAAAGAGTAGCATTAGGTCCTTTCCTTCATCTTTTTACCTCACAACTTCCACCTTTATCTGCTTAGGCCTGCCAGAAATAAGAAGCAGACTCATCACTGAGCCACTTGCTTCTTATGGCCATACTCCTAGTTATACAAAGACGTATCTGCGAGCCCGTAAAGGCCCAGCTGAATTCTCAGACCAGGCCTATAGTGGTTGGGATGAGACCAAACTGCTGTAACACACCCAGCACTACAGCAGCTTGGAGAATATAGAGTTTATTTCTCTGCCATGTAACCATTGTGAGAAGGGTGGTCCAGGTCAGCAAGGCAGCTGTCGGGGTTCCCCATCACTCTCTGGGGCACGTCCTCATAGAGCCTTAGCCACCAAGCCAGGCTTTTTAGCTGGAAAGTCAATAAGAACAGGGAGAAGTGTATCAAATGTCTGAAAACCCAAAGCTAGAAGCAGCACACGTCATTTCTGCTCAGGTTCTATGGCGATAACTCACAACACAGTCATACCTCAATGTGCCGAAGGCTGAGGAGTTTAGGAGGGCAGCCCTGTGCGAGGAAGGAAGGAAGAATGAATTTTACTGGATAAATAATAGTCTTCACCAAGACTGACTGGGCTGTGGGTGTGGGGATCATTCTTCTAATTTCAACTTCATTATATTATGTAATGATTTGAGCGTTTCATGGGATCAAACTGTTATTTCCATTTATTTACAGGTGAGGAAGTTAGGGTATTAGGTTATATAACTCATAGCATATTGTTCCCATTTAGAGTACCTACTTCCTTTTATTATGTTTATTTGGCATATAGCTTCAACTAGATCTTAAAATTGTGTCCCTAACATTACAGAATTCAACATCCCGTAAATGTAATAATTGCTTATAAAACTTTGCTAATTGAATGGCTGAATTAATGAGCTGATATGATATACTTATGTGCTGATGCTAGAAATGAATACAAGAGGGCTTCTTGCTACATAGGTTAATTATTTTGATAAGAACTAATGTTTTAAAATTCAAGTACTCAAGACAGCTAAAAGTTATCAGAGATGGCTGCTAATTTCGTTTATAATGATGAGTCATAAATCATGTTTATTTAATTAGTCTATTTAGAAAAACACAAGTCAAACTCATGAAAAAAAGCCAACTTTTTAATGGTTCAGTCAAATGGTTTATCACGTAAAAACCACTTGATAAGAAGGTTAAGCCTCTGTAAATAAGGTCAATCCTTAGATTAGAACAAGAAAAAGGAAGAAAACTAATACTGAGTTAATTGTGTGATAGGTCCTTTATATAATCTTCACAAAACCCTATTAGGTAAACAACATAATTATTCACAAATTCAGAAGGAGGTTATTGGGGAGGAAAAGTTTTTCCTCTATCCCCTTAAATTCAGTGCATAGTGACCTATGAATTAAACTTACAGAAAACAGATTAACAGGAGAAAAGGCATGCAATTTTTATTTATATTTACATGCATGAGAGTTCACAGAAATAAGTGAACCTCAAAAGAGCAGTTATACTTAGGAGTTTTTTTACCCTTTTTAAATAAGGAAGAGAATGTGGGCTTCCAAGCATGATAAACTGTGGGGGGAAAGACTAGGAATTACATGGGGGGAACAAAATAGAAGCTAAGGGCTATTTTATAAGACCTGTGTTGTTGTTCTTCTCTCTCTGGTATAGGGCAGGCACTGTCCTCAGTGGGAAATTTATATCCTACTTTTTGGCAATGAGGAGAGGGCAGAGAACTCTTCCTGCATCTGTTGACTTTCAACGGCCTTCACTTCAAAACAATCTTTATGCCAAAGTGGCATATTTTAGGGTGGCATGTTCTGGTCCTCTTCAAGGTTCAGAAAGATTAAATTACTTGTTCAGGTTTACTGGTGAGTGAAGGACCCTCTGCTAGCCTCTAAAGCATCTGCTTTTTAAATGTAAACAGTCTGGTTTCCCTATTTTATTTAAGAGTATTGAAATAATACTTTTATCCCAAATAATAAGTCTTTTTTGTATTATAACATGATGCTGGTTCAAAGTGTTTTCATGAAATATCTCATTTGATCCTCTAGGTCATGGGCCCCCAACCCCGCAGGCCACAGACCAATACCAGTCCTTGGTCTGTTAGGAACTGGGCTGCACAACAGGTGAGCAGAGGACTAGCAAACAAGCAAAGCTTTGTCTGTATTTACAGCTGCTCCCCACCACTTGCATCGCTGCCTGAGCTCTGCCTCCTATCAGCTCAGCAGCAGCATTAGATTTTCATAGGAGCAGGAGCCCTTTCATGAACTGCATGTGAGGGATCTAGGTTGCACGTTCCTTATGAGAATCTAATGCTTGATGATCTGCAGTGGAGCTGAGGCAGTGATGTTAGTGCTGGGGAGCGGCTGCAAATACGGATGAACATTAACAGTGCGGTTTGACTGCACAAAGGCCATAATAAATCAGTTGCTTGCAGACTCGTATCAAAACCCTCTCAGTGAGTGGCAAGTGACAATTAAGCTGCATCTGGTGGCAGGCTTTCTATTGGCAAGTGAGCTGTATAATTATTACATTATATATTACAGTGTAATAATAATAGTAATAGAAATAAAGTGCACAACAAATGTAATGTGTTTGAATCATCCTAAAACCATCCCCCAACTCTGGGTCCGTGGAAAAATTGTCTTCCACAAAAAGAGACCAGTGGCTGCTCTAGGTAGTAGAATGGCAAGACTTGCTAAACTGGTTTTGCAGATAAAGAAGCTAAGTAACAGGATTTGATAACTTGATCACGGCCAAGCAACCAATTGGTAACATTGTTGCAATCATGTTCTAGGGCTCCTCAACTCCAGTAAAGTGTCTTTTGGCTATTTCATTATTGCATCTCCCATCACTGCCCACCCAATGAAGTTAAATGGGGTTATTCTATTTAACCACAAACCTCTGAGCCTCCTGGGTAGCATGAAGGTCACTGTTCTGAAATCCTGTGACCTGGGTCTGAGTCCAGATTTAGCTAGGTGGGGATAATAGGACCCATGTTGTGGGGTGAGCTTGAGAAGAGATAAGGCAGTGAGGGTTGTGACAGAGGGGCCTCAAACCTCTACTGGTCAAACCTGCTCTACCCTGTCCAGTCTGTGTTGCTTATCCTCAGGACAGCAAGAGTGATTGGCCCAGAAAGAGCAGGACAAGCAAAGCCCAGTCCCTTCTTGGGTTCCCTTTTCTTCAGAACTCATCTGTCCAGGTGTGTCTGGCTGTGGGTGTGGAGGGACCTGGGCCTGCAAGGAAGCCTGTGTCAGCCAGAGGTGAAGTCCACTGCAGACACAACGCCAAGTTTTCCAACTTAACTTATCAGTAAGAAAGGTGCTACTTTGACCTCCATTAGCCTGCCTCCTGCATTTTTCCTTCAATTGGTTCTAAACTCAGGTAGGGAATATAGGTTTTATTTACTGGCTTCCTGAAATCCAACAAGTAAATGGATTCCTTTCCTTGCCTTGTTCATAGGTGTCCTAAATTCACTATAAAATTGTATCTGTACAAAGTTATAAATGATTTCTGATGTGGGAACCAACTTTTATCTTGTAGTTGTGAAAAATTCTTTTATATCATTATAAATCTAAATGAATATTGCTTTCCCCCAAAAAATCAGTGTTGGTTATTGGTGACTCTGATGAAATTTAGTATTTCAGATGTTTCAAAATGTCTTAAGAGCAAACTGAATACACAAAAAGAACACCTGAAAAAGTGGAATAATAATTATTATGCTAATAAAACATCACAAAATTGGAAATGGGGATAAAATACTTTGGCCTTTCAAATTAGAGCCGTCAGATGATTAGCTGTGGGAAAGTGCTGGAATCTTCCCGTAGTGCTAACTCGGGATGCAAAAAGTCATAGCCCATGTGGACTTCCAAAAATTATTCTTTGAACTTCAGTAACTCTTCTTACTGAGGTCTTGGATCTCTCCCATCCAAGGGAATCCGTCCATCAACTCTGAGCAAGACTAGACTGACAGAGGCTGCCCATCCACCTTCCTCCTCCCCCAGCTCCAGGGCTGCTCTCTCCCCTTTGCTCCACCCCAGCTCTTGCTTGCTGCCTCTTCTGCCTACTCTTTAAATGCTCCAGGACATCCTGGTCCTCTTATTTTCTTCTTACTTTTCCACAGGCATCCTCATCTATACTCCTTGCATTGAAGACCTCTAAATCCACACTTGCCTCCAAAATGATTCTCCAAAAACTGCACATTCAAATCTGGAACTGCCTGGGGTATCACAAGGATCTCCAACGCAGCGTGTCAGAATGCCACTCATTTTGTACTCTTCTCCCAAATGGGAAGATTTCATGGAAAAGTCAGCTGCTCTTGAAAAACTGGAAAATCTGATAATACTGAACACATGTGACAGCAACTGGCTGGAGCTGAGGTGTAGCTATCTGCTTTAAATGAAGCCTGTGGTCTCCTGTTGCTCCCAATGGTTACCCATCCCTATGTCCTGTACCTGGCTGACTTCACACGGTATGTTCTTTGCCTGACACCTGTAGCTGTCTGAGTTTGGACCACTGATGTAGGAAGTACTAGAGCATCTGCTGAATTCAGAAATGAAGTAAAAAACCGAATAGCATCACCCTTTTCTATTCAGGCTGGAATTATCTGATTTTATCAAATCCTGGCTCCACCAATTACTAAAGAGATTACGACTTTGCATAAGTTCCAGAACATCTCTGTACCCCGGTGACCTCATCTATAAAATAGTAATAACAGTATGAGTAGCCTCACAGGGTCACTGTGAGAGTTGAATGAGCTAAAACATGTAGGCAACTTAGAACAATGTCCAACACAGAGTAAGCCCTAGTATTTCTTGCCTCAGCCCCTGCAGTTTGTTATTCTCTTCTGGATTTTTGTAAGAAATTTTTCAAAACTTTTTCTAAAAGAAATTGTTTCATAAATGCTTGAAAAATAGATTTAATCTAGTTTGTGACCTGTAAAGAATACAACATTGATTGTGTGAAACTACATCAATACATTTTTTTCATTACTAAGAAATGATATTTCTGGAATTAAATAGATGTTCATTTTGACAACTGAATAGTGAGAATGATAGGCCCAGACTGAATTGCAAACACTTGATACCAACACATTTCAAGACTTGACTAGAGTTTCTCAGTATGTGAAATCCATGCCTAGCCAAAGGCGGAAGTCACTGTTGAATACTTTTGTATTCCACTTGTATTTCCTGCATGACCTTGAACAACTAGGCCAAAATTCTTCCATGTGGCTGTTCTCTTGCCAAGAATACTGTCCTACTCTCATCACACAGCAAGTTCTTACATCCCTTTCAGAATTTGTTCTTACTGTCACTTCTGTGACATCTTTTCTGGTACCCTCTTTTCTATTATTAGCACTTACATTGAGTTACTTAAGAGTCCTTTTCTCTTGGAGTGAGTTCCTTGAATCTTGGGACATCTTATGCATTTAACTAGAATGGATATAAATAACTACAGGCTCAGGCTCTGATACCAGGCTGCCTGGATTCAAATCCTGACTCATCACTTACGGGCTGTGTGGCTTAGGGACAGGTCCTCGATCACTCTGACCTTCAATTTCCTCACCTACAATGTAGATGTAGTAATAGTATCTCGGGTTGTTGTGAGGATTAAATAAGCTAATATTTGTAAAACTCTATAGAACAGTGTCTGTCGGACACATAGCAGATATTTAATAAATGTTAGAGATTATTATTGTCATTGCTGTTGACTTGATTTTTAAAAATTCATTTTCATGTTTTATCTCTAGTTTTTCTTCAATTGCTCAAATTTACTCTGCTACAACTGATGACAAATCTCATTTTACTGCTCTTTCCTTTGTTTTTATTTTAAGAACTAATCTTTCAAAATATGAATCATAATTTGATCCTGTAAAGGTAGAATGTTGAGAAATGAAAGATATTGAATGTCTGATATTGGCAAAAGGGGTGATCACATTCCACTTCTTTAAATAACTTACCCTGTAATTCCCCCTCACTCCCTCATAAGATCCTTTTAGATAAATAAACTGATTTCCTTTGATTTCTATACTCCACTGTCATTTGCTTCTACTCCCATTACAATGTGTTTAGTATGTGTTTGTTTGTATTAATTAGTACAGTGTATAGAAATGGTATGTAGAAATAAAATCCTGGGTGTGGGGCATGCTTAGTGCTACTGGAGTCTCACCAATTCTAAGCCCTCTCAACGGACAGAGCTAGGAAATAATGTACAGTAGATGCTCAATTAACCAGAACTCAAGCAACTGGCACTCTTAAGCAACTGGCACAAAAGATCTTTGATTTTTTGCCTGTTGCTTGAAAGTTTCGCTGGTTGCTTGAAAGCTTTGCCACTTGCTTAAGTGTGTTGGGTACATTTATCCAGCATCTACCAATCCCCATGGGTCCCAGTAACTGAGAGTCAACTGTGTGTGTGTGTGTGTGTGTGTGTGTGTGTGTGTAGCTATATCTATATCTATATCTACATATTTATATATATAAATACTAACCTAAATATTCACACATTCCTCTATCTATAAACATTAATTCATAGTGGTATTTCTGCCGCTAATCTAGCACTACGGGGCTCCTTTTAGCCTTCTCCCCTCGCTTATTTGTGACCTTTTCTCTGATTATGAGAGATATGACTCCCATTATTTACAGTTGTTTACTTATCTGTTGACCCTAGTATTATGAGTTGAATCATGTTCTCTCAAAGTCCATATATTGAAGTCTTAGCCTCCAGCACTGCATAACATGATCTTATTTGGAAATGGTCTTTATAGAGGTAAGGGATGAGCAAGTTAAAATAAGGTCATTAAGGTTGGCCCTAATCTATCCGATATGATGGATGTCCTTATAAAGACGGGAAGTTTGGACTTAGACACATTCATAGAGGGAAGATGATGTGAAGACTCAAGGAGAAGATGGACCCTACAAGCCAGATATAAAGACCTAGAGCAGAGTCTTTCCTCACAACCGTCAGAAGGAGCCAGCTCTGCTAACACTGTGGTCTCGGGCTGCCAGTGTCCAGAACTGTGAGAAAATTAATTTCTGTGGTTTAAGCCACCCAGTTTGGTAATTTGTTATAGCAGCCTTAGCAAACATATACGGATTTCCTAGTATACACATAAATTAGTTTTGGAATTCTTCATACTTACCCTACAGGAGAAACAAATTAGTAAGTAGAGTACAATGTGTATGTACAGCTCTTTTTGCCTTTAGCCTTATAGTATCTCGTCAAAACAGTTTCCCAAAGTTATTTCATTTTTTACCTACCCCTTTGATGAGGTTATATTGTATATTTGTAATACAATTTGATTAATTTATCATAGTCTGCATTCCATCCTAGGATCCCTCAGCATCCTGGTTGATCTTTTTTTTTAATTTGAATACAGCATATGAATTTTGACAAATTGATAAAGCCTCTAGGTATAAAGTCTATAGTTATCCACTGTCTATAGAAGAGTTCTGTGACACTAAAAAACCCTCTCCTCTGCAGCACCTTTGGAGTCAACTCGTCTCCGCTCCTGAACCCCTGGCAACCACTAATGTGCTTTCCATCCCTGTAGTTTTGCCTTTTCCATGTGTCACATAAATGCCATTATACGATATAGCCTTTGAATCTGGGTTCTTTCAACTGAGCAAAAACATGTATTTGAGATTCATCCATGTTGTTGAGTGAATTAGTAGCTTGCTCCTTTTTACTCATGACTAATATTCCATTGTACCACTGCTTATCTATTCACCTGTGGAAAGATATCCTTGTTGCTTCTGGTTTTTGGCAATTAGGAATAGAGTTGCCATAAATATTCACTTACAGGTGTGTGTGCATGTGTGCGTGCATGCACGCACACACGTGCATGCATAAGGTTTCAATTCATTTGGGTAAACACCTAGGAGTGAAATTCCTGGGTCATATGGGTGTATTTAACTTTATAAAATATTGCCAAACTATTTTCCAAAACAACTGTACAATTTTCCATTCATACCAACAATGAATGAGAATACCTGTTGTTCCACAGTTTTATCAGCATTTTCTACCATCAGGCCTTTTTTTCTTTAATTTGGTCAATTCAAATGGGTGTGTAATGATATATATATAATTGTGGTGTTATTTTGCAAGCACAGCATTTTATGGATTTATCCCTGTTGTCACATTATAATCAATGTTTCTGCTGCATAATACATGATGGTGTACATCTGCTACATTTCCCTATTGATTCTCCCAATAACAGATAGTCCAACTGCATCCAAATAATATGCCATTTATTTTCTTTATTCATTACAATCTCAAGGATTTAAAGAGTTCTTTACTTTGTTTTTATCAGCAAGTTGTTTCATGGGCGAGGAAGAATAATATCCAAACAATATTCAAACCATATCCCAAAATCATCTTGTGTAGACTGGATCGTCAAATGGAAACATTTCTCTATGAAACATAGACTCCATACTAAATGTGGAATTATACAATTGCCTGCAACAAAGGATTATTTAATAAAGTATTATGACTTCTGGTTTATTTTCAATAATTTCTATTTCCCTTTCTCCTCCCTTGCTTTTTTCCTTTCCTTTCCTTTCATTCTCTCAAACAAATGTTTATTGGAGGACTTGCCTTTCTGGTCACTGTCCAAGCTAGGGGCATACAAAGCCAAGGACATTGCCCTGTAGCAACCGATGCTCTCATACAGTGTGCGTTGAAGAAGGAAACATGGGAATGTACACACATACAGAAAAGAGTTGTCTGAAAACAGACAAGGGTGTGCAGCCAGATACGCCCTTGTGAGTTAGGGATGGCTCCCCAGAGAAGATGAAAATGTGAACTAGATGTTGAAGGATAAATATTATAGAAGGGAAAAGCAGAAAGCATAAAAACACTTGGCATGTTGAGGGTCTGGGGAGTAGTTCAAGTCATCAAATACGGAGTTCATGATTGGGTAGTGGGAAGTAGGGCTAAGAAAGTAGGATGGCTTCGATGTGGAATGGGCTTTGTAGGCGTTATTTTGAAGCAAGGCTGAGGACAAGGAGTAGATTGCCTTCAGCACGCTGGACTGCCTGGTCAAGGACTTGAAGATCAAGGCTCTGGAGGAGATCTAGCTCTTCTTCCTGCCCATCAAGGAATCTGAAATCATTGATTCATTCCCAGCGGCATCCCTCAAGGATGTTTTAAAAGTTATGTCAGTGCGGAAGCAGACCCATGCTGGCCAGAGGACCTAGTTCAAAGGTATTTGTCCGCATTGGGGA